>APFE030474471.1:227975-244268 GCA_000404065.3 Pinus taeda
CCTTTATAGATTTATAAATATCCATGTACTTTGGCCCCACAATATATTTAACTTTGTTACATGGGCATGCTAGACTCATAATATCTTTCTAGCTCACCATCATAAATAATAATTTTTAATTATGTTATGAACTATGGGGGTATTAAATATCTCCCCCATTTATTTTATGTATTTTCCTAAATGCGTGGTATATCCAAAATTTGAGTTTTCTAATGAAAAATGACTTGAGCTCCCACTTTGTAGCTGCAAGTTGATATCCTCATATATGATTTTATCATAGATCATCCTTCACAAGTGCAATGGCAACAACACCCCAGAAAGACCTAGAGGTCAATACCCCATGTTGACGAGTGTGCACTTCGATCACCACAAACAATATACCTATATGACATCAAAAATAGAATTAACATCAACGACAATTAGCCTTGATCTATATACACATGTTCTTAATTTCAAAAATAACAACATCACTCATATGAATGTAAACATTCAACTGTATATGCAACATAATTTTTCAATTTTCTTGTAATGTGGAGATGTAAAAATTCATGCCATTCTAGCATTGTTGTACCTCAACCAAGAAGAATTGTTCCTGCATGCGAACACTATATACCATTACTATATAAAAATTAGGTATTTACTCCTACATATAGTTACCATGCATTCCTACTTACTACTGTTGTAGTATACTTTCTGCATGCAATTATTAATTATCTTCCTCAACTAATGTAATTGTTGTAGAGAATTTCCATATCAACAGATTGTAAAAACATACATAATATGCTAAAACCATTACAAGATTCTATTTTCTCTAATTATTGGCCTTTCCATTTAAGTTCAATCATTTAACTTTTCAAATCCCTACTAAGCTAACGATTTTCTTCATGGTGGTGATTAATAAAAGGCTAAACTTCTAGTCTAACTTTAATCAAATCCATTGTCAAAGCTATTCCAAAACTGTTATGACTTGTCACATAACCTTTCCACAACTTTTCATTAATTTTTCCATACACTGACATGGTCTCGTGACCTATCAAGGCCTGTTAGAAGGCTTTTCACAACTTCCATACAACACCAATCATAACATGTCAAAGGATTGTCCTAACCTCTGACATATTTTTTACCATCATGCGATAACATCACTCATAACCTTGTATAACTTGTTGTATCACCTACTACAAAACCTATTGTTGACCTACTACAACCTGTTATATTATGAAATACAAATCTCACTTACATTTGACCACCTGTTACAACCTGCTACCTACTTGCACCAAATTTTTCTATTGCTACCATGTTTAGAACTTGTCACCCACTGATGACTAATCTATCAGTAGTGATCTCCTATTCTTTGTTATGAAATTATAACATCCTTTGAGATCCTATGACATCTAGGAAACACCTATGATTAATTAGTTACAAGACATGTTAAACCAGTTACACACATGTTATAATTCATGAGGGCTTCATCATCCTCCTGCAACAAAATATGTGATAAGATGACATTAACTTGTCACTAACTTATGAAAAGGATAAAATGACCTATATTTAACCTTGTTGCAAAAGCTTTCACCACCTGGTATAACCAGTTATAAATTAGTCATGACTTGGTCAAAGGCCTATTAATCCTATGTAATTTTTTTCACTTTGTTTTGATGAATCAGAAGTGGTAACCTATTACAAACATATCACTTCCTATAGGAAACATGTTATGGTACCTACTTTGTGGTTATGCCATCTGAATCCTTGTAACAAAATTTTACAATATTTTATTACAAATTTGTCTTGGCTCTTCAAAGTCCTTTTGAAAACTTGGTATAACATTTTATTAACTTATTACCCTGCATGAAAAAATTTTCATTGTCTTGTAAGGAACCTATTGTACCTGGAATATATGTGTTATTCTCAGCTAGGAATCATTCAAATTGTCTGTATCCCTGAAACAAAATATTCCTATATTCATCACATAATGCTCTGAAATTCATTTCATAGCAACCTCACTATCTGTCATTTCTTTATGCAATTTCTATCTTATTTTGTCACAAACCTATATATGAACTTGCATTACATTCAAGTTGCCTCTTTTCCAATATCAATGTTGCGTAAATGCATAGATATAGTATTTCATGATAGACCACTAGAGATCATTTTGATTGGTATATTTTACCTAAACCAATCCTTAGTTATGTGACATTTTATAAGAATTCCCTATCCATAGAAGCACAATTGATCCACAAATATTGTATTCTTACAAATGTAATTCACAATCATATATCTCTGTATACAAAAAAAAATTATGCAAGTGAACCGATACTTATGTATAAAAGTTTATGAGTTTCCTTCATCAGCAACTACTCGCCAATTGTCGAATACATACTTAGTACCCAACAACATTCAGGGCACTAAGCCCCAACAAATAACAAATTAGCACTTCTCTGGACCTCCAGGTACCTTTCAGACCTTTGAATAATTTTATTTGCATTCCATAGACACTAAAGCATATTCTCTAGTTGCACTCATCCTTTTAGGATAAGGCATCCACTTCATTGTCTAGCAATCCCTTAGTTGATCCATCTTACTGAGGCCTTCACGAGCGTCAAGAGAATACACCTAAAAGGCCTCCACTCCATACATTTTTTTTCCTCAACAACTACATAATCAAAGACCCAAAAACCATTAGTTAGCTTCCAAACATATATTGCATTTATACTACAACATAATTTTTCAAACATCATGAAATTGTCAAACATATGCTCACAACATGTGCACATATATGCATATACCTCACATGTATTTCTAGATATCATATTACATTTCATAAGTCTAATAACAAGGGAAAGGTTTAGAAAAATTCCCCTGATGAATGGTTATTATTCTCAATATTACCGGCCTCCTATACTTTATATAGTTTCATCTCTCACAACTCTACATGTCTCCACTACTTGGTTAGATTGCAAACCATCTATGCAATCCTTCCCTATTCTAACTCCCCTATCATTGTTACCGTCATCATGACCATGTAACTTTCCATGATGTTTTGTTTGACATTTCCTACCTAGATTCCATTTATGGTATCATTATCATTTACTACTAAGCATTAGCTTTCCATTAAATATTTACTTTCCAATTTCTGATTTCTGGGTGGAAAGATATGCCATCTAGAATTCTTAGGTGACTTGCCCACTTTGCAATACATGTAAAACCCGTGAGACTTTTCCTCATAAATCTCACCTAATTTCAAATTTCAGGTCTTCTATAATTTTATTCTCATTAATAGGTTTATATTCACTACTTGTTTGCATCATTCCAACCTCTAGGTTGCTAGTTATGCCTTGCAGAATGCTATAGCGTGTTAGGCCCCTTTTTTCCCAATTCGCACACATGTAACTTTCTCTCCAATTTTATCTCAAATCCATGCCTCATATTAAAATAAAGGGAAGATAATTGCAATTTTCTCATAAAATCATTTTTTTTTACTAGTCATATGTCAAAATCTAATTTATGGCCTAAAACTATGACCCTCTGAATTTTAGGCATATTTTTTCTAGTTCCTTTGTGTGTGGAAAGTGAAAAGTATGCCCACTTCTAGTAAACATGTAATTACTTCTTAGATTTTCATTGAATAGGATTACCTGGCATATGGACTGCTTCCAGTTTCACTGATAAAGCCTTGCTTTGTTTAGATTTTTTCCAATTCCTCGTAAGAAGAAAAATAATTTTACTAGCTTTTCTTTCTTTTATATGACCAATAAACTCATCACATATGGTTGAATTCATTCCATAAACCCTAATTAAATTATTTTATAAAATAATAATTATATATATATAAACGCGATATATATATTAACTAAAAAATTTATATATATAGATTAAAGTTCTATTATTATATATATTTTTATTATTTAAAATTATATATAATTACAATTAAATAAAATATATTTAAGCAATTAAATAAAATATATTATTTATTTATTTATAAATTAATCATATTTATAAACTTATATTAAATCTAGTAAATAAATAAATAAGCTTAATTTCAAATAAATAAAATAAAACGATTAAAAATGTATACCATATTCCAAAACATACTCCCCCTATTTAACATTGAATGGACATAAATTAATGCAAATCCCATCTCTTCATTGGGGTGTCCCATTGTTATTATAGAACACATATAATTAAAAATTATGAGCCCCGATTGTGAGTCCATTTCATTTCTTTGTGCCATATTCCATACATGAGGAGTTAATAAGGCTATATAGCTAGTTTTCTATGCCACTTAGTTTAATTTAGATGCTAATTTACTTTGTATTATTATGATGTAATTAGTTTGGGGTGAATGCAATTTATTCAAAAAATTGGTAAAAAAAAGTGGTTTTTTTCTTATTGTTTCTTTTCCAAGATGCTATATAACAATTTTATTTTTTCATTTAATGTTCCATCTAGAAAGCCAATTGGTTCAAGAAATCTCAAGCCTATCGTGGGGGAAATTGGGAAATTATGTCTATAATGTGAACCTATATGGTGGTGTCTCATGTATTCTTGCAAGCTCTATAGTAAGATAGTTTATGATTGCATTATCTTTGGCTAGGAAAAAATAATAACCATTTTCTCTTGGATTTTCTTATCCACACCTACATTCAAATTTAGTTTCAAAAGGTGTTATAATTATGACCTTTCTAATTTTTTTCCTCATCAAATTATGTTGATATTCGACCATCATTTTTAAATATAGAAATATAATTTGAGAAAAAGGAATAAATTTCCTTACGAAATAGATAAACTAAATTTAATCTCAAAAGTTAATCGTCTTTATCATCATGGTTAACATGATATATTATTACAACTATTAATAAATTTATATTATTTAAATTTTATAAATTGATTTCATCATGATATAATAATAATAAGTTGCTTTTAATTTGAAAGAATTTAAGATTTATCATTTACAACTATTTTTAAGTCCATGATAAACTTTCCACCCTTTGTTTATTATGTTCTCAATGGTGAAGCTTCAATTAACCTTGTAACAAATATTGATTTTGAGATATTTGTGTGAAGTCACTTCCTTCAAAAAGTGGTTTTCATATAGGAAATTAGCATAAGTGGTATTTTCAGATTAAATTATCATAGCTTTGAATATTTTGTTTATAGATAAGGTACATTTAATTGCTTCTTGAGAACATAAATACTCATCATCATGCACTCTATGAAATGTGTAAATTAACATATTATTAATATTTTTTTTGATCCACGGATTTGAACCTTGAATTTATTGCTTTACATAATACTTTATAACATGGCAATCACCAATTAAACTACGCATAGGAAATCTTAGGGATAGTAAAGTTAAGTTTTGAGGCCGTAATTTAGATTTTAGTAAAATCTTAAACTAATTTAAAGCCAAATTAAAGATAATTTTGTAAATTGTTATATCTTTAATTTATATTAATTATGTTAATATGCTTGTTTATTAATTTTGAAATAGGATTTTTGGAATTTTAGTTTAATTTTCAATAATTATTAAGTGGATGATAAGGAATTATCTTCGATAAAATATTTAGAATATTCATACCAATATTACAAATTAAAGGTTGAGGTTTATCTCCATAGCAGTTATACCATTTTGATATTTTAATTAAATTGAATAGTGAAAAAAATGTTATATGCGTCAATGTCATATGATGAGAAATATGAATTTTTTGTGTATGATGTATGATAAGCCATCATATTGCCCCATTATATTATTACAAATCATATTTACTCATTAAAAATGATTAAATCTCAAGGATAATAATCTTATTCTATATGTTTTCAAGTGTATATAATATTTAAATTATATATTAATTTTTATAATTAATAATAATAAAAAATCATTTAAAATATTGTCTAAATTATTTATTTTTGATAGTTTTTTAAATTTTAACATATTGGATATTTATTATAAACCAATGCTTATTTAAAATTAAATTAAATAATTTATATAACTATAATAATAATCATCATCTAATATCTACTTAAACAAATTATTTAAATGATTTAAACAAAATGATTTAAATAATAATAATAATTATTAACTTTGTATAGAAAGTTTAACGAATAACCTTGTATCAAGACCTTTGATAATCTAAAATTAAAAATAACCTTATGGAAAATCATGTCGAGGAGTATCATTGTTTTTTATTTTTTTGGGTCCCAACGTAGCCGGGCTGCGCGTCACCACAGGAAAAGATTTTACTTCCAACGCTATTGGTCAGAAGTTTGTCCTTGCTTTTTTATTTTCATACCATTGGGATCAATGAACCCTATTTATGGTAAGTAATTCCTACTATTTGAGTTTGTGGAGATTTGATATAGAATTAAGATATTTTGAATGATAAAGTTGAACCGTGAATGTTTTATAAATTTTAAATGAATTACTTGTAACATGACAAATATAATATTCTTACACTTTTTCAGATGCTCAAGCTTTCATAATTATTTGAAAACATTTCACCACTATATTATTTACTCTTTCCTGTAACCAAAATTTACCAATTTCCTAGACATTAATGGAGTCAAAACCAGGTTGTTTCAGCTGTAACAATGAAAAATGGACTCGTAATCACGATTTCTTCTGAAAAATTGCAGGAACCACTTCCATCGTCGCCATCTTGTCTGAGGTGTCTTTACGGTACACTGTACGTAATGCTATAGGAGTGACATATAGAATCTGCAGAGGATAAGGGCAAAACCCAGTGGCGACAGTGTGTATCCATCCAAATTTCCAATGTTTTAAGGATATAATCCAGTGGCGACAGTGTGTATCCATCCAGTGTACTAAGCATGTGTATCTATTGTTATAATCTACATATCATTAATTAGACGTCGGGTTGTACCACTGTCATAGTGCTAAAAGAGAAATAGTAGAGATTAAGCATGATCACACAATAAGAGAAAAGAGAAATGAAAGGAGAACCAATCAAATTCAAGAAAAATATAAAAAAAAAAAAACTTGAATTCTTTTACTAGGGTTAACCTTAGAAACGATAATTTAATTTTTAGTCAAATTTTAAACTAATTTAAAGTCAATAGCATAACGAATACGTATAAGGCCACATTAAATAGCTCGCACGAAAAATAAAATAACGGGTCCCACCTTCCAATGTTCGATTACTTGACGGTTGGATCTCATTTATGTAACGACTTTAGATCTTTCAGATGACAACAAGCACATGCTTTAAGGGTAATGTTTGCGCCCTAAGATATTTGATAGTCGAGATTGCACCAATCCAACGGTGATGATCGGTTTTGGGTCTCAATGAGATTGGTCAATAATGGGCCTCCACTGACCCAATCCAATTTCCTTTTCCCCTCACGGTTCCACCTCCACCTGTGACCTGATACTTCTCGCAACTTGATTTGAGGGAAATTACATATCCTTTGGCTCATGATCTGTGGCCCTACCACCACAACTCGACCCTTTGGGGCCATCGCACCATGCCAGGAACCATTCGCACGATGCAGGCTCGTCACACATGTTGTGGCTCGACCTTGTCTATTTGAAATCTTCAAAATAGTAATACTCTTGGTGGGATACAGTGAGGTGTGGTGAGGAGGCTGGTTTTTTAAGGTGAAATTTAAGAGGTTAAGGTAGTATATTATCTAGCTATGGTGTGTAGACTGCTTTTATCTGTAAGTATGGTATATTTGCTTGCAGGCTGTTAAATCTACTCTTAATATTATTCTAAGCCGGTTATTGGATTCACTATATTGTTAAAAAAAAAATAATTGATGGGAATTGTATTGATGGTGGTGGCTCAGCCTTATCTGTTTGAAAACTTCATAACAGTAATATGGTTTTTGGCTTGCATGTTTTTCCAAACTTCATTGTTTTACCCTCTAAATACATCTCATACATCTCTATAATTTCGCACTTTACACCCAAAAATGTAACTTCAATATTGAAGAATATGCCCTAATTATTCAATGTTATAAAACAAACATCCTCACCACCGATGTTATAAAATCAACATCATCGCGATTATGGAACAAACCATACTTACCGAATTCGGCTGAATCGGTTGAGTCAATTAGTTCGATTCGGTAGAATTTTCGTAAAAGGCGATCTTTTTAACCATACAGAGATGATAGAGGTGGGAGACATCAAGCCCGAGGATAGGGAGATCAAAAATTGGTTTCTACTTTGTCTAGATCATAAAATAATATTAATGAATTCCAGCTTATATTCCTCATGCCCGAGAGAAAGGAAGAAGTCAGTAGGGTAAGCCAAATCAACAGGAGTATTTACTCAGATTACAATAAAATTTGATAACTTTTGAAACATATAAGTGAATTTTTTTCAGTATATTACCGATTTTTTTTCTAAATTGAAAAATTTTAAATCAATTTATTTCAGTATCATATTTTATTCGAATCTGAATTTGAATTCAGACTTGGTACCTATGGAACAAACACTTATGGAGGAGTCCCGCTCCCTTAAATCTTGATGGGTTAAATGTTTCTATATCACTAAAATATTCAGGAATCCTGTGGGTCACTATGCATATATTTGATATCCCATTACATATGCACATTTCCAACCAGACAACCGTGACATTACCATGTTTGATTGTCCAGCAATTGGGCTTACCCCACCGAATGCATAAAGGGAATGAAAGCACAAAGAATATTGGGACTAGAACATTCTTAGATTCGTTTTAGTAAAAACGGAGTGTGTAAAAACTCTGGTATGTTCTCTAGGCACTACGTACAACCAAAGAATACATATGGTTTCACTGGTTTAAAGATTATTTTAATGTTTTATGTAATTTTTTATAAATAAATAACAATAGTTTTAGTTTGTTATTTAGTTAGTTAGTGTAATTAAATCAAAGTAAAAATATTAAATTTAAGTTAATCATAAGGTTAAAAATTAAATTAATTTAGATTTTACTAATTTGTAAATTAAAGTATTTAGTTATTTGGAAAGTCATATTTTCATATACAAACAAACTGACTATAAAATCATTAACACTTTTTTAAAAAAGATATTGTAATCTCCAGAAAAGTAAAGAAAAAGAAAAAAAAAACCACACCCACTCAAAAAAAGATAAAGTTTTTTCATGTAATGTATCTTCCATTCACCTATCGGAGAGAAAATTCAATGTGGATAACCATACCTCATATATTGTGGACAACAGTCATCAACAAAGTTAAACTTAAAATAATCAAACAAACCAACTAAAAAGAAACAACAAACACTAAAATAATGAACCAAAAATATAATCAATTAAAAATATTATTTAATTAACATGAAAAATGATGATTTATTAACTCATAAGTACATATCTTGACCAGAGAAATGGCACTCCTACTAAGTTTCCAAAATTTATTTTTCTAATCAAATCACTCCTTTTAGTATTGACAGTGACATTATGTTTTTTTAATTGCATTTTTAAAAACACATCATTCGTTTAAGCATCATCTTTATTCTTCTTCATCATCAGTGCACATGCTGCAATGAGAGCAATGAATGTTATTTTTCACTACTGAGATCAATGAATGTTACTACAATTCTTCCATGACTAACAACTTGTGAGCACGCATTTCAAAATCACCGGAATCACTCGAAAAATATTCTTCTCATCTTACAGCTTTCTAAACCCTCTCTACCAGTGCTGAAAACATGGCATCGCGAACCACGGTAACTCGAGTAAATTAGTAAGATAAAATCAACAATAATGGGTTTTTATTGAGCAGGCTGGTTAGTCCTTTTTTACACATTAAAAGTGTTACCATCATGCTACGATTTATAGGCATGGCCTTATAAAATCTTCAAAATCGCTGTCAATAATATTATAAATAATTGTTAATAAAATAATCACAATATAAATAAATGATAAAATTATAATTTATGAAATTGAAAGTTATTTATCACATTGTACCAAAAGAAAAGATAGTTATCCTAAAACGAAATGCGTTACTGGCGGCAGGCGTAAGGATAGTTGAGACATGTTCTTCTGGTCCTGATCCGACATATGTCTTTTCCTTTTATTTTGATGGAATATTAGTGCCTCGAACCATGAAATTCAACAACAACGAGACCACTCATCTTTTCACACCATACGAATATATATGTAAATGCAATGTTTGCAACGGCATACGCCCCCATACGTTACCTTGCAAAACACTACGAAAATTATCTAAGAACCCTAAGTGGTTCCAAGAGATATATATATCCTATAACCCATTTTAGCCGTTTTAATAAATTATATCATACCATTCATATACCTTAGATCATTCATATCAAACACTTTATTCTATATTAATGTAAAGATGTACGCATTTGGAGAGGGAAATTATCATGTTAAATAATTTTGATATTGCCATTTAATCACAAGACTTATGACTACATTGTAATGCCATTTCACATTACTTATATAAACTTATATTTAGCGTAGCTTAGATTGTAATATCCCTGGATGTCAGGGCTCCGAGTTGGAAGGGAGCCCATAATGGGTCGTCCTAGAGAGTCAAAAAAATCGAAGTTGGGATGAGTTGGGGCAGTGCAGACCTAAATTGTATGAGGGTGACAGGATTGGGGCATAAGTGTTCTACAAGAGAGGGCACCCAAAAGACTCAAGCAAAACGTGCATGCACGGTATAGCAGCCTGGTCCCACAGGTGCACTTGGGCAATGCGATGATCTAGTGGGTAAGCGACATGATAGGCAAAGGAAATCAAGTGGGGTGTGAGGCAGCAATGAGCCATGACATGCAATACAATTAAATTGACCGGCAAGCATAACGTAGGCGACAAGGCAACGTGGAGGGCCAAGCAGGTGTGTGCCTGCCCAACAAAGGGTGTTCACACGCCCTTAGGGAGTACGGCACATGGGGCATGCCCATAGCGAGTGGCACCTAGGAAAATGAAAGGTCGGCACATGGGGCACACCCATAGCCAGTGGCACCCAAGAAAATGAAAGGTCAGCTAAAACTTGGAAAAGGCATGTTGGCCCAAACAATTAACATTGGTCGGATGCATATATATTGAGAAGAGGTATTCAACCAAAACGAAACAAGGGTAGTTTGCATAACAAAGAAAAATTGCGAAGTTTGAGGGAACCAGAGTTCTAAGGTACCACACGCAGAAAGTAGTGCGTCGTGCCCACATGCCTACCCTAGGAGGGAAAGGTTGGGTCAAGTTCAATTTGGATATTTTTGCGACAGAAAGAACATGTAGGAACATTGCACGACTTGGAAAAACCTCGTATGCAAGCTACATGACTTGGGCAGAGTCTATTGAAAACCTACATGACTTGGGCAGAGTCTATTGGAAATCTACACGACTTGGGCAGAGTCTATTGGAAATCTACATGACTTTGGAAGAACATGTAGGAAAGTTGTATGACTTGGGAAGAACATGTAGGAAAGTTACACGACTTTGGAAGAACATGCAGCCAAGCTACATGATTTGGGTAGAACGTGTAGGAAACCTCCATGACTTGGTAAGAGCGTACAGGGAATCGATACGAATTGGGCAGAACATGCATCCAGGTTGCACGACGTGGGGAAAAGGTGCTATCATGTTTCACGACTCGGGAAGAATGTGCAATAAGGCAGCACAACTTGGGAAGAACATGCAGGGAAAGCTACATGACTTGGATAGAGTGGGTGGATGAGTTTGCTGGCCTAGGCTAGGTAACTGGCACACCATTTTTATCCTGTAAATTATTATTGTAAATATTGGTGCTAACAGTTAATAAAAGCCTCGGGTGAACTACTTTTGGGAGTTCCTCATCCCATCATAATGTTATGTTCATTGTTCAAATTTTCCAATATCATATATTTTATATTGAAACTAATTTTGGACTTGAATGATTGAATGTAATTGAAGTAAGATAAATTGAATGAATGTTATTTCCGCTAAATAATCGAAGAAGTAATGAAAAATTGATGACTTGTTGGAAGTCGGCATAGTCCAGGTGAGAGTAATCCTAAAAGTGAAACTACACTAGTGACACATAGTGCCCATAGTGGACATAAGTTGCCACAATGTGGGCCCATGAAAAATGGTATTTGAGTCCATTTTGAAGAAAGTGGGCATTGACATTAGCAAATGGTATTAGAGGCTACCTTACGAAGGTGGAAACTTGCAAAAGTTTGGAAGAATTGTGATTAAGGCTATGGATGGGTTAAGTGTTGGGATGTACAATGGTAGCTTCGAACGAAGGTCATGATAGAGTTATGCAGCTCATGGACTAGTTGGGCCACATGAAGGAAGAGAAGCCATGATTATGAAATGAAGTTAATGTTTTGGAAGACAAGGTTAGAGCTGAGCATCTCCGACTTGGTTGGGCATTTGGGCGGGTTGAAGCCACTGATGATGATGAGGAAGAAGAATTTGCAATATGTGAAGTAGAAAGTGGTGTAGAGGTGCTAATGAAAGAGGAGGAACTTAGTGCAATGAAGCTCATGTAGGTTGAACCAGATTCATGTACAATGCAACCATTGAAGAAGGGAGATACATGGAATGATAAGAAAATGATGAATGTGTTTTCTGATGAATGGGAAGCATTTCCTTGCAGAGTTGGGATAAGTCGTTGTGTAGTTGGACAACAAGGAACGTTGATTTTTATAGGACTTGTTTGGGAAGTATGTGAACTTAGAGTAAGATGTGTGGATGCCCAAGACAAGGGTGGGACATGATCGACTATGTGATGAGTAAGTCATCCTTCACAAAGTGAGGATTTGGCTAAGTGCCTGGCATAACTGATGGAAGGAATGATGTAAGGGCTCAACGAAGTGAAGTCAACATGGTACACACATACCTGGGCGGAATTCTTCATTGTAGCTTCATTGGCGCGAAGAGGCAATCATGTTGAACCTTTAGTATGGGAGACAACGATGATGGAAGGAACCTGCAACAAAGATATGAGGTTAGTGTGACCAAAGGTGCTAACCTAACAGAAGGCAAATATGCGATGACTAAATTTGTAATGGTCCTACCAAAGGGGATGAGTTGACCAGTTGAAGATGTGTGCATCGAGTTGAATATGGGTATAGAAAACTTCATGTAGGGGACATCAATCAAGGGTCTTGTAAAGATGTCACATATGGACATCAAATAGAAGTTCCAAGTAGAGACCTTGTGTAGGATGGACTTGCCAAAGCCACATGAAGATGTTTTGTGGATGGATTAATGGGGATGCCAGGCACATTCAAACTATAAGTCCATAGTAATTTTTGAAGAAATACATGGGCAACCTATGGAAAAATTCATGTGATCAAGAAGGTAGAGGCAACTTACAATGGACTAGCGACTGAGACAAGTGTGCGTGCCTGAAGTGTTGGATGAATATGGTTCAAAGGAGTGTTCTTGCCTGAAGTGTTAGCTAAAGATGGTTCATAGGAGTGTATGATGACTTAACGAAAGTTGCAGCCAATGAAGAATTCATGTTATGGTGGTCCTAGAGTATCTGGTTTGATGAGGAGCTGAGGTTAGCTTTAGACTTGACTTTTATGTGATATGGGATACAAACAATGGGCATAGTATGGGATGTGCTCATGAGGAATAAATTGATGGATGCGATAGATATGAGACACTTTGGAGTTGTATGGAGTTACAACAATGAGGGTGCCTTTGTGGGAGAAGTTAGGCATGGGTTGAGTTGATGAGACTTAACCATTCTCATGGACATGGAGGTTGTTGGTCTCTGGCCATGGGTAGCATGCAAACAAGTCAATGAGGTAATGAAAGACTTCCCGCTTTGACATCGATGATGTTCATCATATTGGAGATGAAATGGAGTTTTCATCATGGACTTCGATAAGGAATGATGAGCGTTGGTTAAAGGTAGATGGGAATAATTCTTGATCAAAGTTGAATATGTGATGAAGTGCTCGAGAAACATCCGATGAAGGCATCGTGAGGTGCATTCTCATGGATTTGGACATTATGATTGGATTAGCTACCCAACAAGTTTGAGTGATGGAGTGGCCAAGTGAAAAAATTCATGGTGGATTTGTGTTGGAGTATGGTAACAACATTTCACATCATTACGATATGCGATGGATTGGCATGATATGATTTGCGACCAAACCATGTAGCTGAGCTGGAGGGAGAAGTTTTCCATGAGTTTTACCATTATGGAGGATTTCCGCAAGTTGTGGTTGATTCTCGTGAGATCGAGGAGTATTTACCTAGATGGAGTCATGAGCCTTGACGAATGTTTGTGCGATGAAGGAAAGGAGTTCATGCAACAGGGACAATTAACGTTGGATCTGGTGACACTTTGCAATAGTTTGTCTTCACAATGGATATTATTGATATGGTGTTGTTCAGGGTGACAACCTTTTTTAATGTGGGGGAGGATGCCAAGGCCCTGAGTTGTCACCAAGGCCAATGGCTACCCATGATGGGTCGTGCTCTCTTGGAGAGTCAAAAAACAAATGTTTGGATGACTTGGGGACAACTCATGCCAAAGTCGCATGAGGGGGATGGGTGTGGGGTGTGAACTCTCTATACTAAAGGGTGTGTACAAAACTCAGGAAAAAAATAGCATGCATGGAATAATGGCATATTCCCACAGGAGTGCCCACAACATTGGGCGACTAGGTAAAGATATGGTGTAGCAGAGGCAAGCGAGGAGGGTGTGGGGAAGTGATGAGACATCACGTATGACACAACGGAAGTGACCAGCAGGCATAGCGTAGGGGAAAAAGAAACGCAAAGTATTAGGCAAGGTGTGCCCGCCTGCCAAGGGGTAGTTTCATGCCCCTAGGCAGTTTGTTCCATGGGGCACGCCCACCCAGCAAGTGGTGCCCACACGTCCTTAGGCACCTCGAGAAAAAAAAAGCATGCACGGAATAGTGGCATATGCCCATAGGATTGCCCACAACATTGGGTGACTACGTAAAGCTATGGTGTAGTAGTGGTAAGCGAGGAGGGTGCGGGGAAGTGATGAGACATCACGTATGATACAAGGGATGTGACCAGCGGGCATAGCATAGGGGAAAAAGAAATGCAAAGTGTTAGGCAAGGCATGTCTGCCCACTAAGGGGCAGCTGCATGCCCCTAGGCAGTCTGTCCCATGGGGCATGCCCACCCAACAAGGGGTGCCCACATGTCCTTAGGAATGTCAACCATTGGGGACTACCCATATGGAGGGGCATGCCCACCCAACAAGGGGTTCCCGCATGTCCTTAAGCACAACGGCCTATGGGGACTGCCCATATGGAGGGGTACCCACGAAAATCAAATGTCAGTTCAAAGTTGCAAAAGACATGTCGGCCCAAATAATTATCATTCGTTAGGAACATATATATTCAGAAGTGGAATTCAATCAAAAAGCAACCAAAAAAATTTACATAACAAAGAAAAGGTGCTAATTTTGAGGGAACCATAGTTTTGAGGCAACACAGGGAGGAGGTAGCGTCCTGCGGGAATGAAGTAGCAACTTGTTCCTGTGTGTCTGCTGTGGGTAGGAAAGGTTGGGCAAAGTTTTGTTTGTGTATTTATGCGACAAAAAGAATTTGTGGGAAAGTTGCATGACTTGGGAAGAAAATATAGGCAAGTTGTATGACTTGGGAAGAATGCGTAGGCAAGTTGCAAAACTTGGTCAGAACTTGTAGGCAAGCTACAAGACTGAGGCAAAACATGTAGGAAAGATGCACGATTTCATCAAATCATGTAGGAAGGTTTCACGACTTGGTAGAAGCGTACATGAAGGTTGCATGAGTTAGGAAGAATGTACATGAAGGCAATAAAACTTGTGGAGAACGTGCAAGGTAGGTTGCATGACTTGGGTAGATTGGGCAAACAAGTATGTTGACCCAGGCCAGGCAACTACTGTGCCATTTGTATCTTCTAAATTATTGTTGTAAATATTCAATTTGTGTTCATTATTCGATGTTTGGGATATCGTATGTTTTATATTGAACTTGATCATGGAATTGAATGATTGAATGTAATTGAAGTAAGGTATATTTAATGAATGTTATTTCCATTGCATAATTGAAGAAGTAATGAAAATTTGACTAAGTGTTAGAAGTAGGCATAGTCCAGGTGAGAGTAATTTTAAAAGTGAAATTATGTTGATGTTGCACAGTCCCCATGGTGGATTTAAGTAACCATATCATGGGGTCATGATGCCAGGGTATCCAAAGAGTTTGGCGTCAAGGGGGAGTCAATGTGGTAATGTTCAAATATTTATACTTTTGCAACCATTTACAAATATAACATATACATAACAAATCATATGCATATGCCCATAATAACTAATAGTGATCCACATATGACCTTAGATATATAT
>APFE030474471.1:245048-355389 GCA_000404065.3 Pinus taeda
AATATAATCCCCATCTAAATGTATAGGTGCAGTGCCTTAACCAAAATCCTTGGTCTTTTGAGTCTTAAATCAACCAATTCCTCATATAAATTCTTGAATTTAATCAAATTAACCTTAAGAAAGCCTTTATTCGAACAAGTGATCTAATTATGAGGTAAAGTTATACCCCTTTGACCATGAGGAATTTCCCCAAACAACTGATATGAAATCTATACATCTTTGATTCTACCCCAAATTTAGCCTTATTAGGCCTAATAATATTAAATTTTAGCCTAGAATTCCATCAAATTTAGCTAAATATTCATTAATAAGAACACCTTCTTTGAAAATAACAATATTTTTGTTATTCCTTTCATATGTATTCTAGTCAAACACATGGTGATCACCTATAACTTCTGGCACAATTCAAACCTAGTGTTGAAACTTCCTCTGATACCACTCTATAATGTCCTTAACCCTAGGTCAGGCAACACTACTTGAGTCTCATAAAATTAATTGTGAAGAAAATTGTACTCAAATATGCTACAATTCACATATTGACCAACAAGTATATTTATTATAAATGCAACATTGTATGTCATATGCAAGCATTTAATATCACAATAATTGTAATTAAATATCCATAGTGGAATAAATAAATCGTATTCAACACATATATAATTAATCCAACTAAATGGAATTAATCATGCCATATTCACATTAACACACAACATAAATTTAAACTCAAGCACCAAACAATGGTTAGTGTTTGTATATATTTCATTAAACTAAATACAACAAAAGGTACTTTGTAATCACAACAAATAATCAAATCAGGGTTTATAACCAGAACCCATAAATTTACATAAAATACCCAAATTATCTCCGGAGCACATAATTTCATGTATAACCCATATTTACATCTCATACAACAAAATTAGCATTGAATTTAATCATACATAAGGATAATAAAATAACCCTTAAAATTAGAATTCCATCATAATTTCATAATTTTTACATAGTATGGCACACATATACTTGCTCGAATGAGAAGACCGAGTGGTCTGGGGCACTCCATGTACCTCCCTGTCATAAACCATTTGGCTCATAATGTCTACCCCAAGCTAGCCCAAGCTCAGGCGACAACTCCATAGGAAATAGTAATTGAAACATCTATTCATCCATGGCCAAGGTCCCAACCCAATAGTCATGCTGCTCGAAAGCTCTAGAAACCCTCTAAGCTAATTTCCAAGGTGTCAAACTATCAATCATCCTACTCTAGAGCTTTAGACCATAAACTTGAATCGAGTTCCCAACATAGATCCATGGACGTCAAGCCATAAATATGGCCAAAAAAACCTCTAAGAACTATGTTCTCAAAACCATTGTTAAGCCTCATATCATCAACATGATGCATCCATATGACATGGTTAACCTGATAATCATGTCTCGACTAGTCTAAAGTCCAACCCCATGAATCACTGACCATGAGTCAATTTTAGAGTCCACTCCAAGACTCACTCACTAATTACCCCTCGATCCATCCTTGCCTAAATGAATGAATTTGTAGGTAAACATAACTTTTTATAAATGCATGGGCCTAACTAGATAGGTGGCACTGACTAGAGCCACATGTACCCTAGGACCCACTTTTGATAGAAGGAACACAATTGTCTCCTATTTTTCTAGAGTTGCGCCACCCCAAACTATTTTCATGGAGTGGGCTCTGTAGTGAGGCTTAATTTATTTTTATTATTATTATTATTATTATTATTATTATTATTATTATTATTATATTTCATTACATTAATTAGAGCTTAGTATCTAAGGACTCATAGCCTTTACAGGCTTATAAATATCCATGCACACTAACCCCACAATATATTTAACTTCATTACATGGGAACGCTAGCTTGATAGTATCTTTTGGGCTCACCAACATAAATAATAATATTTAATTACAGTAGGAATGATGGGAATATTACAATATGTAATATTAATCTCCTCATTGCAACCTCGATCTATAAGCTTCAGATATTTGGAGAATATTAGGTTTTAACAGTAAGTTTCAACCAAATGGGAGATGAAGAGATCAGGAAGATAAGCCAAAGACAGAACCTAGAAAACATACATCAACCCAATTCGAGCATCATTAACCACTCATAGTTCCCATTCAAAATGGAAGCAAAATGTTGTATCAAAACAATATGAAGGTGAGATTGATGTTATGAGGCTAAATCAATGGTTTCGACAATTAGAAGTTTATTTCAATATTCAACATATAGGGGAATAATAAAATAATTCATTTGGACAATTGAAATTCGAGGTTCATGCCTTAGATTGGTGGGAAAATGACATAGAGACCTTGAGGTTGGAGGGAGACCCTCCATTGACAAAGTGGGAGGACTTTACAACCCTCATAAACTCATAATTTTATCCCATGAGGTATGTAGAGGACCAGTGGAACCAAAAACACTACCTCAGGTTGACACAGGGGAAGAGTGTACAAGAGTACAACATAGAGTTCAAAAATATGGCCATAATGCTAGGTGTCCCCTCAAAGAACCCAAATGTACTCCTAAAGTAGATGGGGGTTCTACATAACCATCTACAAAAGCAAGTGATGTTGTTTAAGACTAAATCAGTGGAGGGGGCTTGTGTACAAGCATAATATATGGAGAACATAGGCCAAAAGAAAAGGAAATCAAGAGGATTAAAGTAGAAGGGAAACTAGGACACTTCTAATGAGGGGAACAGGAAATGGAAAGGGGGAAAAGATAAAAATATGTTGTCCATAAAATATTAGTGATAATACCCTATAAACCATTGTAACAACTATAACATTGGGGGTCATAGATAGGAGAAGTGTTGTAAGTTTCATTTGTAGCTTAACCCAAAGAAAAAAAAGAATAATAATAAGAATAATAATATTATATCTACTTATTCCAGCAACTAGATTGAAAGTATCTCAGATGCGGATCAGAATATCGTCTATACATCAATGCAGAAGGAGGTGAATCTAGCTATCCTTCATCAATAAGAAGAGAGAAATTACCAAATTCGTCCACGTAAAGATATAGATGAAGAAGACAAATATTGATGCTCTGTTTGACTCAGGATCATAGGAAAATCGGATTGTAGTAGAGGTGGTTAAGAAATAGAGATTGTAAGTTTGTGAGCATCCACACCCATACCTATTGGGACCGGTAAATAGGGATACATAGTTGAAGGTGACATAACAATGGAAAATTGGATTTTCCATCAGTGTTTATTTTATTAATGAAGTAGATATATATGTAGCTCCCCTTGATGTATGTGGAGCCTTATTTGGAAAAACCTACATGTATACGTGTGATGGAATCTTCATGCAAGGAGCCAACCGATACTAGCTTATCAATGATGGAAAATCATTCACCATAAATGCGCAAAAAGGAAGGTAAAAGTTATTAAAATATAGATATGGAATATAAAATATAGAATTCATTTTAAAGTGGGGCATAATTATATAATTCACTTTTCACCTCCTTTAGTGAAATTTCCTTGTACACTTCCATCAAAATATGGCTAGGTGAGAGCCCTGTTTATTGACACTTCTATAAGTTCATGTCTAATCTGTTTTTCCTCCACTTATGTGTAAGAATTTGTAAATGGTTAATATTTTGAATCAAACATTTCAAACTGAGAGTATATTTTTCCTTAAATAATCTCAAATCCTTAGTAGTCAATACTCCCCAATCAATGTTTATGGGAGGGATTTAGTATCCTTTCTATCCTTATTAGAATATGAATATTTAAATAATTTTCTTACATCTCCTACTTCACATACAATTTTTATTCCTATCATGAATTCCATCTCCTTCCTAACCTCTTTACTGAAGGGATGGGCCATAATTAGATGGTATATGGTTTCATCTACTTGTTAACATAACTTACACCAACTTGTACTGTTGACACCTAATCATAGGGATTGGGTGAACAACTGTAAATAATGTAAGTAAATAATAGAGCAAATGGAGATTCATTGGGAGATGAAACTCCACAGTCACTCCCTCATGTGTATAATAATGAACATACAATCTCATTTTTGAGGAGTTACCTCCTGGTCTGACATGGTATCAAAGCCAGCCTCTATTTTTAGTTTTCTACTCTTGTAACTCCCTTATGCCATTTTTATGGAAACTCCAAAATCTTTAATTTCTGTCAATTTCTCTACCTGTTATCATTCTCTAAGTTGTGTCCTATCTGAATTGACTGTTAAAATCGTGTTGAGTGTGAAGACCATGCTGTTGAGAGCTGCGCAAAGGAATGGTGGTGTCAAGAATGGGATCATAATACATTGCATTAATGTGAAGAGCCCTGGTGTTCTTCACTTGACGTATCAGATTCTGATTTCCAACATTTATTAACGATGTCCATTCGAACATTCTACTACACACTCCAGTTTCCAGCATTTATTTTTGTATCCCATAACATTGCACTCATTGTTTGTTGTATGTGGTGCCTCCCGACGGTTATGAAATTTTTGTTATATCACCATACTGTCTTTGTCACTTGATGCCCACATCAGTCAATATATAACTGTTTTTTTCGTTATCGTGACTGTGATACCAGTTTTTAATATCAGTTTTCCATTCAACACACAATTCCATGACTAAGTCACTCCTCCCATAGCGTGTGTCTCTCCACGCAGCTCCCACTACAATGGTGTGTCCACACAGGAGCGAACTATGGACCCTCTCCACTCTAGTGAAATTACACTAGTGACACATAGTGCCAATAGTGGACATAAGTTGCCACCATGTGGGCCCATGACAAATGGTATTTGAGCCCATTTTGAAGAAAGTGGGCATTGACATTAGCAAATGGTATTAGAGGCTACCTTACGAAGGTGGAAACTTGGAAAAGTTTGGAAGAACTGTGATCAAGGATATAGACGAGTTAAGTGTTGGGAAGTACAATGGTAGCTTGGAAAGAAGGTGATGATAGAGTTATCCAGCTCATGGAATAGTTGGGCCACATGAAGGAAGAGAAGCCATGATTATGAAATGAACTTAATGTTTTGAAATACAAGGTTAGAGCTGAGCCTCTCCAACTTGGTTGAGCATTTGGGCAGGTTGAAGCCATTGATGATGATGAGGAAGAAGAATTTGCAATATGTGAAGTAGAAAGTGGTGTAGAGGTGCTGATGAAAGAGGAGGAACTTAGTGCAATGAAGCTCATGTAGGTTGAACCCGATTCATGTACAATGCAACCACTGAAGAAAGGAGATGATCACTTGGAGAGATCTCATGAAGATGTAAGTATTGGAGTAACTTCGTTTTCATTAAAATATTTGAAGGATGGATCACATGGAATGATAAGAAAATGATGAATGTGTTTTCCGATGCGATGGGAAGCATTTGCTTGCAGAGTTGGGATGAGTCCTTGTGTAGTTGGACAACAAGGAACGTTGATTTTTATAGGACTTGATTGGGAAATATGTGAACTTAGAGTAAGATGTGTGGATGCCCAAGACAAGGGTGGGACATGATCAACTATGCGAGGAGTAAGTCATGCTTCACAAAGTGAGGATTTGACTAAGTGCCTGACCTAAGTCATGGAAGGAATGATGTAAGGGCTCAACGAAGTGAAGTCAACATGATACACACATACTTGTGTGGAATTCTTCATTGTAGCTTCATTTGTGCGAAGAGGTAATCATGTTGAACCTTTAGTATGGGAGACAACGATGATGGGAGGAACCTGCAACAACGATATGAGGTTAGGGTGACCGAAGGTGCTAACCTAACTGAAGGAAAATATGCAATGACTGAATTTGTAATGGTCCTACCAAAGGGGATGAGTTGACTAGTTGAAGATGTGTGCATCGAGTTGAATATGGGTATAGAAAACTTCATGTAGGGGACATCAATCAAGGGTCTTATAGAGATGTCACATATGGGCATCAAATAGAAGTTCCAAGTAGAGACCTTATGCAGGATGGACTTGCCAAAGGCACATGAAGATGTTTGGTGGATGGATCAATGGGGATGCCAGGCACATTCAAACCATAAGGCCATAGTAATTTTTGAAGAAATACATGGGAAACCTATGACAAAATTCATGCGATGAAGAAGGTAGAGGCAACTTACAATGGACTAGCGACCGAGACAAGTGCGCATGCCTGCAATGTTGGATGAATATGGTTCAAAGGAGTGTTCTTGCCTGAAGCGTTAGCTAAATTTGGTTCATAGGAGTGTATGATGGCTTAATGAAAGTTGTAGCCAATGAAGAATTCATGTTATGGTGGTCCTAGAGTATCTGGTGTGATGAGGAGCTGAGGTCAGCTTTAGACTTGACTTTTATGTGATATGGGATACATACCATGGGCATAGTATGGGATGTGCTCATGAGGAATAACTTGATGGATGCGATAGAGATGAGACACTTTGGAGGTGTATGGAGTTACAACAATGAGGGTGCCTTGGTGGGAGAACTTAGCCATGGGTTGAGTTGACGAGACTTAACCATTCTCATGGACATGGAAGTTGTTGGTCTCTGGCCATGGGTAGCACACAAACAAGGCAATGAGGTAATGACAGACTTCCCCCTTTAACATCGATGATGTTCATCATATTGGAGATGAAATGGAGTTTTCATCATGGACTTGGATAAGGAACGATGAGCGTTGGTTGAAGGTAGATGAGAATAATTCTTGATCAAAGTTGAATATGTGATGAAGTGCTGGAGAAACATCTGATGAAGGCATGGGGAGGTGCATTCTCATGGATTTGGACATTATGATTGGATTAGCTGCCCAACTAGTTTGAGTGATGGGGTGGCCAAGTGAAAAAATTCATGGTGCATTTGTGTTGGAGTATGGTAACAACATTTCACATCATTATGATATGTGATGGATTGGCATGATATGATTTGCGACCGAACTATGTAGCTGAGTTGGAGGGAGAAGCTTTCCATGAGTTTTACCATTATGGAGGATCGCCACAAGTTGTGGTTGATTCTCGTGAGATTGAGGAGTACTTACCTAGATGGATTCATGAGCCTTCATGAATGTTTGTGGGATGAAGGAAAGGAGTTCATGCAACAGGGAAAATTAACGTTGTATCTGGTGACACTTTGCAATAGTTTGTGTTCTCAATGGATATTATTGATATGGTGTTGATTAGGGTGACAACCTTTTTTAATGTGGAGGAGGATACCAAGGCCCTGAGTTGTCACCAAGGCCAATGGTTGCCCATGATGGGTCGTGCTATCTTGGAGAGTCAAAAAACAAATGTTTGGATGAGTTGGGGACAACTCATGCCAAAGTCGCATGAGGGGGATGGGTGTGGGGTGCAAACTCTCTATACTGAAGGGTGTGTACACAACTCGAGAAAAAAAAAGCATGAATGGAATAATGGCATATGCTCGCAGGAGTGCCCACAACATTGGGCGACTTGGTAAAGCTATGGTGTACCAGAGGCAAGCGAGGAGGGTGCGTGGAAGTGATGAGACATCATTTATGATACAACAAAAGTGACCAGCGGGCATAGCATAGGGGAAAAAGAAACACAAAGTACTAGGCAAGGTGTGCCCATCCACCAAGGGGTAGTTGCATGCCCCTAGGCAGTTTGTTCCATGGGGCATGCCCACCCAACAAGGGGTGCCCACACATCCTTAGGCACCTCAAGAAGAAAAATCTTACATGGAATAGTGGCATATGCCCACAGGAGTGCCCACAACATTGGGCGACTTGGTAAAGCTATGGCGTAGCAGAGGTAAGTGAGGAGGGTGCGGGGAAGTGATGAGACATCAAGTATGATACAAGGGATGCGACCAGTGGGCATAGCATAGGGGAAAAAGAAATGCAAAGTGTTAGGCAAGGCATGCCTACCCACCAAGGGGCAGTTGCATGCCCCTAGGCAGTTTGTCCCATGGGGCATGCCCACCCAACAAGGGGTGCCCACACGTCCTTAGGCACGTCAACCAATGGGGACTACCCATATGGAGGGGCACGCCCACCCAACAAGGGGTTCTCACATGTCTTTAGGCACGACAACCTATGGGGACTGCCCATATGGAGGGGCACCAACGAAAATCAAATGTCAGCTCAAAGTTGCAAAAGACATGTCGAGCCAAATAATTATCATTCATTGGGCACATATATATTCAGAAGAGGAATTCAATCAAAAAGAAACCAACAAATTTACATAACAAAGAAAAAGTGCTAATTTTGAGGGAACCATAGTTTTGAGGCAACACAGGGAGGAGGTAGCGTCCTACGGGAATGAAGTAGCAACTTGTTCCCGGGTGCCTGCTCTGGGTAGGAAAGGTTGGGCAAAGCTTTGTTTGTGTATTTATGCAACAAAAAGAATGTGTGGGAAAGTTGCGCGACTTGGGAAGAAAATGTAGGCAAGTTGTAAGACTTGGGAAGAATGTGTAGGCAAGTTGCACAACTTGGTCAGAACTTGTAGGCAAGCTACAAGACTGAGGCAGAACATGTAGGAAAGATGCACAATTTCATCAAATCGCGTAGGAAGGTTTCACGACTTGGGAGAAGCGTACATGAAGGTTGCATGACTTAGGATGAATGTACAGGAAGGCTATAAAACTTGTGGAAACTTGTTCCCGTGTGCCTGCTCTGGGTAGGAAAGGTTGGGCAAAGCTTTGTTTGTGTATTTATGCAACAAAAAGAATGTGTGGGAAAGTTGCACAACTTGGGAAGAAAATGTAGGCAAGTTGTAAGACTTGGGAAGAATGTGTAGGCAAGTTGCACAACTTGGTCAGAACTTGTAGGCAAGCTACAAGACTGAGGCAGAACATGTAGGAAAGATGCACAATTTGATCAAATCGCGTAGGAAGGTTTCACGACTTGGGAGAAGCGTACATGAAGGTTGCATGACTTAGGAAGAATGTACAGGAAGGCTATAAAACTTGTGGAGAACGTGCAAGGTAGGTTGAATGACTTGGGCAGATTGGGTGAACAAGTATGTTGACCCAGGCCAGGAAACTACCATGCCATTTGTATCTTCTAAATTATTGTTGTAAATATTGGTTGTAATAATTAATAAGATATTAGGGTGAAATACTTTGCGAATTTTTCCCCTTCCATCATAAATTTATGTTCATTATTCAATGTTTGGGATATCGTATGTTTTATATTGAACCTGATCATGGAATTGGATGATTGAATGTAATTGAAGTAAGATATATTTAATGAATGTTATTTCCATTGCATAATTGAAGAAGTAATGAAAATTTAATTGTGTTAGAAGTAGGCATAGTCCAGGTGAGAGTAATTTTAAAAGTGAAATTATGTTGATGTTGCACAGTGCCCATGGTGGATTTATGTAACCATATCATGGGGTCATGATGCTAGGGTATCCAAAGAGTTTGGCGTCAAGGGGGAGTGAGGTGGGTAGTGTTCAAATGTTTATACTTTTACAACCATTTACAAATATAACATATACATAACAAATCATATGCATATGCCCCTAATAACTAATAGCGATCCACATATGACCTTATATATATATTTGAGATGGATATGCATTCAGTTGGAGATATATAACTGATAGAACACATTATGTCAACATTGTAATGTTCTCCAAATCCATCCTCCCTTCGAGCCTAAAACCTCCAATCTGCAACATAAAATTTCGATAAATGTTCTTCATTTGTAAAAATATTAAGGTTTAATATATATATATATTTATATATATATATATATATTATATATATATATATTATATTATATATAATATATATATATATATATATATATATATATATATATATATATATAAAATGTAATAATTTTAGCATAATAGAATCCCCATCTAAATCTATAGGTGCGGTGCCTATACCAAAATCCTTGGTCTTTTCAGTCTTAAATCGACCAATTCCTCATATAAATTCTTGAATTTGATCAAATTAACCTTAACCAAGCCTTTTTTCGAATAAGTGATCTAATTATGAGGTGAAGTTATACCCCTTTGACGATGAGGAATTTCCCCAAACAACTGATATGCAATCTATACATCTTTGATTCTACCCCAAATTTAGCCTTATTAGGCCTAATAACATTAAATTTTAGCCTAGAATTCCATCCAATTTAGCTAAATATTCATTAATAAGAACACCTTCTTTGAAAATAACAATATTTTTGTTATTTCTTTCATATGTATTCTTGTGAAACACATGGTGATCACCTGTAACTTCTGACACAATTCAAACCTAGTGTTGAGACTTCCTCTGATACCACTCTATAATGTCCTTGACCCTAGGTCAGGCAACAGTACTTGAGTCTCATAAAATTAATTGTGAAAACAATTGTACTCAAATAGCTACAATTCACATATTGACCAACAAGTATATTTATTATAAATGCAACATTGTATGTCATATGCAAGCATTTAATATCACAATAATTGTAATTAAATATCCGTAGTGGAATAAATAAATCATATTCAACACATATATAATTAATCCAACTAAATGGAATTAATCATACCATATTCACATTAACACACAACATAAATTTAAACTCAAGCACCAAACAATGGTTAGTGTTTGTATATATGTCCTTAAACTAAATACAACACAAGGTACTTTGTAATCACAACAAATAATCAAATCAGGTTTTATAACCAGAACCCATAAATTTACATAAAATACCCAAATTATCTCCGAAGCACATAATTTCACATATATCCCATATTTACATCTCATACAACAAAATTAACATTGAATTTAATCATACATAAGGATAATAAAATAACCTTGAAATTAGGGTTCCATCATAATTTCATAGATTTTACATAGTATGGCACACATATACTTGCTTGAATGAGAAGACCGACTGGCTGGGGGCACTCCATGTACGTCCCAACCATAAACCATTTGGTTCATAATGTCAACCCCAAGCCACCCCATGCTTAGGTGACAACTCCATAGGAAATAGTAACTGAAACATCTATTCATCCATGGCCAAGGTCCCAACTCAATAGTCATGCTGCTCGAAGGCTCTAAGAAACCTCTAAGCTAATTTCCAAGGTGTCAAACTAATAATCATCCTACTATAGAGCTTTAGACCATGAACTCGAACGGATTTCCCAACATAGATCCATGGACGTCAAGCCATAAATATGGCCAAAAAAACCTCTAAGAACTATGTTCTCAGAACAATTGTTAGGCCTCACATCATCAACATGATGCATCCATATGACATCGTTAACTTGATAATCATGTCTCGACTAGTCTAAAGTCCAACCCCATGAATAACTGACCATGAGTCAATTTTAGAGTCCACTCCAAGACTCACTCACTAATTACCCCTCGATCCATCCTGGCCTAAATGAATGAATTTGCAGGTAAACATAGCTTTTTATAAATGCATGGCCCTAACTAGATAGGTGGCACTAACTAGAGCCACATGGACCCAAGGACCCACTTTTCATAGAAAGAACACAATTGTCTCCTATTTTTCTAGAGTTACGCCACCCCAAACTATTTTCATGGAGTGGTATCTGTAGCGAGGCTTAATTTTATTATTATTATTATTATTATATTTCATTACATTAATTATAACTCAATATCTAAGGACTCATAGCCTTTACAGGCTTCTAAATATCCATGCACACTAACCCCACAATATATTTAACTTCATTACATGGGAACGCCAGCTTGATAATATCTTTTGGGCTCGCCAACATAAATAATAATATTTAATTACATTAGGAATGATGGGAATATTACAATATGTAATATTAATCTCCTCATTGCAACCTCTATCTATAAGCTTTAGATATTTGGAGAATATTGGGTTTTAACAATAAGTTTCAACCAAATGGGAGATGAAGAGATCAGGAAGAGAAGCCAAAGAAAGAACCTAGAAAACATACATCAACCCAATTCAAGCATCATTAAGCACTCATAGTTCCTATTCAAAATGCAAGTAAAATGTTGTATCAAAACAATATCAAGGTGAGATTGATGTTATGGAGCTAAATCAATGGTTTCGACAATTAGAAGTTTATTTCAATATTCAACATATAGGGCAATAATAAAATATTTCATTTGGACAACTGAAATTCGAGGTTCACGCCTTGATTTGGTGGGAAAATGACATAGAGACCTTGAGGTTGGAGGGAGACCCTCCATTGACAAAGTGGGAGGACTTTACAACCCTCATAAACTCACAATTTTATCCCATGAGGTATGTAGAGGATCAGTGGAACCAAAAACACTACTTCAGGTTGAAGCAGGGGAAGAGTGTACAAGAGTACAACATAGAGTTCAAAAATATGGCCATAATGCTAGGTGTCTCCCCAAAGAACCCAAATGTACTCCTAAAGTATATGGGGGTTCTACATAATCATCTACGAAAGCAAGTGATGTTGTTTAAGCCTAAATCAGTGGAGGGGGCTTCTGTACAAGCATAATATATGGAGAAGATAGGCCAAAAGAAAAGGAAATCAAGAGGATTGAAGTAGAAGGACAACTAGGACACTTATAATGAGGGGAAGAGGAAATGGAAAGGGGGAAAAGATAAAAATATGTCATCCATAAAACATTAGTGATAATACCCTATAAACCATTGTAACAACTATAATATTGGGGGTCATAGATAGGAGAAGTGTTGTAAGTTTCAGCTGTAGCTTAACCCAAAGAACAAAAGGAAAAATAATAAGAATAATAATACTAGATCCACTTATTCCAGCAAATAGATTGAAAGTATCTCAGATGTGGATCAGAATATCGTCTATACATCAATGCAGAAGGAGGTGAATCTAGCAAGCTTTCATCAATAAGAAGAGAGAAATTACCAAATTCGTCCACGTAAATATATAGATGAAGAAGAGAAATATTGATGCTCTGTTCGACTTAGGATCATAGGAAAATTTGATTGTAGCAGAGGTGGTCAATAAATAGAGATTGTAAGTTTGTGAGCATCCACAGCCATACCTATTGGGACCGGTAAATAGGGATACATAGTTGAAGGTGACATAACAATGGAAAATTGGATTTTCCATCAGTGTTTATTTTATTAATGAAGTAGATATATATGTAGCTCCCCTTGATGTATGTGGAGCCTTATTTGGAAGAACCTAGATGTATACGTGTGATGAAATATTCATGCAGGGAGCCAACCGGTACTAGCTTATCAACGATGGAAAATCATTCACCATAAATGTGCAAAAAGGAAGGTAAAAGTTATTAAAATATAGATATGGAATATAAAATATAGAATTTATTTTAAAGTGGGGCATAATTATAGAATTCATTTTTCACCTCCTTTAGTGAAATTTCCTTGTACACTTCCATCAAAATATGGCTAGGTGAGAGCCCTGTTTATTGACACTTCTATAAGTTCATGTCTAATTTGTTTTTCCTCCACTTATGTGTAAGAATTTGTAAATGGTTTATGTTTTGAATCAAACATTTCAAACTGAGAGTATATTTTTCCTTAAATAATCTCAAATCCTTAGTAGTAAACAATCCCCAATCAATGTTTATGGGAGGGATTTAGTATCCTTTCTATCCTTATTAGAATATGAATATTTAAATAATTTTTTTACATCTCCTACTTCCCATACAACTTTTATTCCTATCATGAATTCCATCTCTTTCCTAACCTCTTTACCAAAGGGATGGGCCATAATTAGATGGTATATGGTTTCATCTACTTGTTAACATAACTTACACCAACTTGTATTGTTGACACCTAATCATAGGGATTGGGTGAACAACTGTAAATAATGTAAGTAAATAATAGAGCAAATGGAGAGTCATTGGGAGATGAAACTCCAAAGTCACTCCCTCATGTATATAATAATGAACAACCTAAATGAACATACAATCTCATTTTTTAGGAGTTACCTCTTGGTCTGACATGGTATCAAAGCCAACCTCTATTTTTAGTTTTTTACTCTTGTAACTCCCTTATGCCATTTTTATGGCAACTCCAAAATTTGTCATTTCTGTCAATTTCTCTACCTGTTATCATTCTCAAAGTTGTGTCCTATCTGAATTGACTATTAAAATCATGTTGAGTGTGAAGACCATGCTGTTGACAGTTGTGCAAAGGAATGGTGGTGTCAAGAATGGGATCATAATACATTGCATTAATGTGAAGAGCCCTAGTGTGCATCACCTGACGTATCACAGTCTGATTTCAAACATTTATTAACGATGTCCATTCTAACATTCTACTACATAGTCTGATTTCCAACATTTATTTTCATAGCCCATAACATTGCACTCACTTTTTGCTGTATGCGGTGCCTCCCGATGGTTATGAAAATTTTGTTATATCACCATATTGCCTTTATCACTGTGATACCCACATCGGTTAATATATGACTGTTTTTTTGTTATCGTGACTATGATACTAGTTTTTAATATTATTTTTCCATTCAACACACACTTCCATGACTAAGTCACTCCTCCCATAGCGTGTGTCTCTCCACACAGATCCCACTACAATGGTGTGTCCACGTAGGAGCGAACTATGGACCCTCTCCACTCTATTTGGCCCTCCCTTGAACTCTGCCATGTAACATTCCTCGTCCATACAAATACGCCTCCATATAGACACTGCTCCTCCATAAGCGTTGCTCCATACACTGTCATATAAGCACTCCTCCTCCTTATACATATGCTCCCTACATTGAATGCGCTTCCCCATATCACCCTTCCCCATTAATACCTCCCCATATATTCCCTTCCCCATATAACCCTACCCCATATAATACCTCTGTCCTAAAATATATCAAAATGCTTTTTTTACAAGAGAAGTGCAATTTTAGCTACCAGAATTGCATTTTTTTGCCACCAGCAGTTTTTTTAACAATACACAAGTTTTACAATGCATTCACTTATATCTATTGTGGGAGTGGTTCTCATTGGCAAGGAGAACTATCCAGAATGGTTGTAGAGAGTCAAACACACTCTCATTTTTAATGAGTTGTGGAAAGGAGTGTGTGTTGGAGACAGAGACAAAGAGCTAGAACAACTAACCTCAAACAAGGAATTTTCCATTTGGGAAAATAAGAACAACAAGGCTTATGCATTGATTGTAGCATTAGTGAATGAAGAGGTGAGTCACCATATTTGGCCATTTTCAAATGCTTTTGAAGCCTTACAAAAACTTAAGGAACGTTATGACTCACACTCTACACATGAAGTTGTTCAACTCATGATTAAATTGTTCAACTCTGAATTACAAAATGATGTTCCTTTTGCTCTTGCATCAGAAGTAAAATCTAGTATGCATGATATCAAAGTAAGTAATGTTGGACTAGAAATTCCTCTGATAGCTTTTCTCAAGGCACTTTATCCCACTTACTCAAATTATATTGAGTCATTACAAGCAAATTGAAACCTTAAAGATATTATCTTTGACTCCCTTGTCAAAAAATTTGCTGAAAGAGAAAAAGCTTTTGGGAAGAAGAAAACCCCTCAGTCTTCTGAAGAGGTTGTGTGTCTTGCACATAGAGAGAAGAATATTGCTCAAGATTCTTCGAGAGGAAGAGGTGGCTGAATAGGAAGAGGAAGAAATTTTAGAGGCAAGGGGGCAGAAAATCTCAAGGAGAAGAGTCAGATTTGCATTGCATGCGCTGTAAAAGAGATGGATCACATGATGCATCCACATGCAAGTTGCCTTGGGACAGAATTGAGCAGGAAAGGAACCAACCCAAAGGTAAAAATAATGAAAAAGAGAAAGGTAAAGCACTTGAATCCGCTAATTATGTTGTGGCACACTGTAATATTGAAGTAAATGAAGACTTGTTTAATGCTTCACTTGCTTCTTGGAAAAATTATTGGTTTCTGGATTTAGGAGCAACTTGCCACATGACTTTTAGAAGAGATTTTTTTGAAGAATTTACTGACAATGTTGATGGAGTAGTATACTTTTCAAACAAAGAAAAACTCAAGCCATCAGGGCTTGGCACAATCAAGCTTAAATTGCCTGGTCTTCTAGAATTTCTTTTGCATCATGTTTTATATCTCCCACCGTTGAGGAGAAACTTGTTGTCCTAGGTCCACATCCGTCAGCAAGGACACTCCATTCATATGTTTGATGGAAAGCTTGAGGTGAGAAAATCATCAGACCAGTGACTTGTCATGACGGGGATAGAAGAAGAAAGTCTTCTCAAGCTGCGGGATACCTCTACTCGTGCACAAAATTTCTCATACAATTCTCATTATGAAGAAGTTACATTTCCATAAAGTTTATTATGGCATGCTAGATTTGGACACTTAAACTATGACAAACTCTGCTTATTGAAGAAAAATGGTGTTACTGGTTTGCCTACAATTGCTAGGAAACTTAAACAATATGATGCTTGCATTATAGGAAAGCATAGCAAACAGTCTTTTCATGATTCACATTCCAGAGCACATAGAAAATTGAAGTCACTCATTCAGATTTATGTGGTTCACTGCCTGTTGCTTCTACGAATGGAAAGAAATATATGATAACATTTATTTATGACTACACCAAAATGTGTTGGGTTTATATATTGAAGAACAAATCTGATGCTTTTCAAACATTCAAGAGCTTTCTTACATGCATTGAAAATGATGCACAACCTCATATTGGCTCTATTCGCACTGGTAATGGAAAAGAATACACTTAAAATGAATTTGAAAACTATCTTTTCCAACATGGTATCAAGCATAAAAAAATTGTGCCATATAATCCCCAATAGCACAAAGTAGCTGAAAGAATGAATAGGATAATCTTAAATATGGTACGCTCCATGATGTTTTTCAAGAATGTAAAATTGATGTTTTGGGCTAATGCAGTTCTATGTGTTGTATATTTAAAGAACAGATGTCCATCTAATGCTATTAGAAACAAGATTCCTTATGAAATGTGGTATGGGCACATTCCTTCGGTAAAGCATCTTAGGGTCTTTGGTTCCACATGTTATGCCTTGATACCAAAGGTACATAGAAACAAACTTGGTGCAAGAAGTCGTAAGTGTATCTTCCTGGGGTATTCAAACACCTCTAAAGCATACTGTCTCTATGATGAAGTCAATAAAAAGTTTGTTGTATCGAGGGATGTAATATTTCAAGAATCATCCAACACTGACAAGGTTGTTGAGTGACAACTTGATTGCTTGGATAGATTCACAAATGCAAAAGCATGTCAGGAATTTGATAATCAGATTCCACATCTTGAAGGGGGGATTCCTATACTAGATCAACCTATGGAATCTTCTTCTGAAGCACTCTCTCCCCCGCATGAAACTCCAACAACGGATGATACTTTGAGTGATGTGATTGACAAAATTGGGAGACTCAATCTTGATTCAGTCCTAACTCAATCAGGGGAGAAACCTGGTCCATCTCAGAAAGGTCCCCCAAAGTGGCTGACAAAGACACTTGAAAGTGTTCATTGGGATGAGGTTGGAAAGACAAGAACTAGAAATTCAACCCGACAAAATGGAGGTGATGTAGATGACTTTGATTCACTTGTTGATATGGATGTTTCTTATGATTGTGAATTGAAGTTGTTTACATATTTTGAACTAACTTCCTTCAAAGAAGTTGCTACTCATGATGAGTGGAAAGAATCAATGCAAAATGAGTATGATGCCTTGATAAATAATGGCACTTCGCAGCTGGTTGATCCTCTATTGGGAACCAAACCAATTCGTTGCAAGTGGGTCTACAAGAACAAGTATAAAGCTAATGGTTCACTTGAAAAGCACAAAGCCGGGCTTGTGGCAAAAGGTTTTGCACAGAAGGAGGGGGTCTATTATGAGGAGACTTTTGCCCCTGTAGCAAAATGCGATACCATTCAAACACTCTTTGCCCTAAGAGCTCAGAATGGTTGGAAAGTCCATCAAATGGACGTAAAAACTACTTTCTTGAATGGAGATCTAAAAGAGAATGTTTTTATGTCCCAGTCAGAAGGATTTGCTATGAAAGGACATGAACATACAGTATGCAAACTTGTGAATTCCCAGTATGGCCTCAAATAAGCACTGCGAGCCTGGTTTGAAAGACTAACTAAGCATATTCTGAAACTCAATTTCAAACATTATGATCTTGATGATGCAACTTTGTTTGCCAAGAAAGTTGGCAAAACAGTTGTATATCTTGTGGTTTATGTAGATGATCCTTTGGTGGTGGGGAACAATGAAAGCTACATTGCATCCATAAAGAAGGAATTGAGGAAAGGTTTTGAAATGACTGATTTGGCCTATATTCATTACTATCTTGGTATTGAATTAACTCAACATCTAAATTTCATATTCCTTTCTCAAAATAAGTACATTGGAGATCTGTTGAACAGATTTGGCAAGGCTAAATGAAATCCTCTGACTACTCCAATGGAACAAAACTTCAATTCTTCATTCTCTTCGTACTCCCTCTTATCACATATATCCATTAAGCTATTAGGCCATTAGGCCAAGAATATTCGGGCAACAATCCTTGATAAATAGAAATAAATAAAATTCATGCTATAAACATCCCCTTGGAGGATGAAATATAATAGAAAAAAATAAAATTCATGCTATAAACATCCACTTGGAGGATGAAATATATAGGCCTATCCGCGAATAAAACATCTAAAACATTGACGTGAAAGGTAGGTTCAAAATTCAAGTAAATTCAATACGTTAAATTTTGATATTTGCAATTTAATGAAATCAACCAACAAAGTTTAGGGTCGAAGCTTTACTTGATAGAGAGCATCGACAGAAATTATGATGAGTTAGCATCATGAAAAGATCTCCTCAGACATTCATCCAAAAGATATAAAATATTACAACAATGCACCCTTCATGATTTAACTTTAAATAAATGACAGCGAACAGTGCCTATTGCTGCATAATTACCGTCACTTAGCATTCAATATTTTGTACTAGATGTTTAATCTTCACGTACTAGTATATATTTTAAAGTTCAGCTTATTTGAAGTCTCAATAAAACATTCCAAAAATGCATTTTCAATTACTAAAATAAATTATTTATAAATAATAAAAAAATTTCGATGCTACCCGTAAAAAATCATAAAATGTTTTTATACTTTTCTAATAAATAATTTAAATATTCTCTTTCCAGAATTTAAAATATTTAATTTTTTCTTTTATATATAGAAATTTTTCAAAATATCATAAAATGTTTTTTATATTTTTCTAATAATTAATTGAATATTCTCTTTCCAGAATTTTAAAATATTAATTTTTTTCTTTAATATATAGAAATTTTCAAAATACCTTACTATTTTAACTTGATGCATATATGCTAATATTACGAACCTTGAAACTTAGCTAGACCCTACATTTTATGAGAACCTTTCTCCCAGTCACAAAGGTCAAACTTGGCAGAGTACACAGTACGACTCGATATTGCTTTGCCATGCTTGCACCTTGAGCACGTTTGGAAATTGAAGTTCAACACTTTTTTATTTTTATTTTAAACGTATTTGTATTTGATGGTCAGCGTGTTTGAAATTTAAAATTTATTTTGCTGGTCAATTGGAAAGGTTACCAAAGTTATTGGTTTTTTCATTATTATTTTATATTTTGTGTAGATGTGTGAGCATCAAATTGATCTGGTTATATGATTTTTTTATAAGGATTGAAAGATAGAATTAAAAATAATTATCCAGTATTAGTCTAATTATATACCAGCCATAGCTAACTAGAAAATGTTAGTGTTATTTAAACTACTTTAGAATAATCTTTCTCTTCCTTTCATTTAAACTACTTTAAAATTTATGACAGACAACTTAAATATTTTGACATCGTGGTTTTAAATCTTTGTAACCTGTCACCTTTCATGTTTCGATGCCCAATGGTGGGATAAATTCTGTCACCTTTCACGTTTCGATGCCCAATGGTGGGATAAACTCTGTCACCTTTCACCTTTAATTAAGTAAAAGCATCAATTCTTCATAATTCAACATATACCATTTTTAACATTTCCATATACAATTAAACTAAACAATTGCAACCAAATGTAAAGAACAGGAGGGGCAACTCCCAATAAAGTCTGCGCGAGTCTTTTATTACAACCTTGTAATTTTTACAACAAGTGTGCCGGGCCAAAATCCCACGGCCAACACTTAAACTTTGTTACAATTCAAGGCGTAGAGCAGCCTTATCATTACGCTCACTCCTACAGTCAAGTGCGCATTCCCCAAATGCCACTTACCTTAAGCCCAGCGTAAAAGTCTGCCCACGGCCTCCCAAATCCCCACAATCAACACTTAATAGTAAGTTTTAAATAACCATTAATTTATTTAAGCAAATAAATTTATTTTGAAAATATTCGCTAATTTATTAATCATAACCAATTTCTCTCATCTCTAGAATTAAAATAATAATAAAATAATAATAAGATTAAATTTATTTATGGCCTTGGTCCTAGAGTCAAATATAGCCATTATGTAGCCGTTGGAGTCTCTGTTCAGTCTATTTAACTTGCTAAGCCAGATCTGTTTCTTCAACTTGTCCTGACAATGAACCACACTAGTTGGTTCGAAACACGTCGACAATGATCTTTTTATGGGAATTACGCTGAAGCTCTTTTTACAAATATGATGGATCACAGAAGCCTCAATTCTACATTCGCCTGCCTTCTTGCTGCGCATAAAGACATGCGCATCACCCACAAGAACTACGCCTTTTCCTTGATCGTTCGAGACTTGAGAGCTCATTGAGTTGTTGGTTCGAATGAACCATCACGCTCATCTTATATACGCTTGCTTCCATGTTTTGGAGGGGCGTCGGTTCTACAAGCCGAACCCCATAATTGTAACATAACGCCCCTTCTTTTAAAAAGCCAACGCCCTTGTTCAATTGAACCGCCGCGTGTTATGTTTCCTTGGCGGGTCGGCCTTGCCACACGCAAGCCGCCCACGCCAAGGTATAACCATCGGTCCGTTTCGTTATGTCATTTGTTCGCTCGTCCATGCCGCCATGCTGTCGAACTCTCGCTCGAACCTCCGTTCTCCCGCACTGCCGCCCGAGCCCTTTATCGTATGACCCAACCGCCGAGCGGGTGGGCGCACCCGCGTGCAGCCCACCGCCGTTTACATTCTGCTAGCTCGTTCCTTCGCTGCCCCACCCGTTCACCAAACAGGTAGGCATACCTTGTGTCCACACTGTGCTGCCCAACCGCACTACCACCCATACGCCAACCTTGTATACATATGCGTGCTCCATTGTATATGTATAACTCCGTTTGAAGTTCGCTCAGGGCACCCGCCCCTTGGGCGTGGGTCGCCCTTGGGTCGCCTGCCCATCGTGCGCGGGGCGCCCGACTCGTTTGTCCATCCACCGTGTAGCATTGTCCGTAGTGTCAACCATGTTCGGGTTGCCCGCCCGTCGTGCGGAGCACCCCCTCACCATCGTGCACACCCGCCCGGGTTATGCCACCGGCTAATTTTGCTGCGTAGAAGACCGTCCGCCCGTCCTGCGGAGTGCCCGCCCGTCATGCGGAGCACCCTCCCGTCGTGTGGGTCCGCCCAATTCACCAAGGCGTTACACTCTCCTCCACCCGAAAACATTGTCGTCCCGACAACACTTCATCCTAGTGACTCTCCACCAAGAACATCAGCAACCATCATGTAGACCACTCCATAAAAGACTCAGCCTCATTAGGTTACCGCTTCCATGTGCCAACTGCCCATGTATCATATCAAGTGTTACACACCCTGAACATGTGTCGACACTCCTCTTCACGACCCCCTACCCAAATCCATGGAAACCCCATCTTCTACCGCATGTTGGGATCACCACACCTGCTCAATCATGTTGAGGGCTCACTGCCTTGAGCAGCCAACAATGAGCCCTTCCTCCATGTCATCTAAGAAGATAGAAAGGGAGATGAGCCGGGGGGCTCTCCCTTACTAATCAGTTTGATCCATCTGTCTGGATCTTCCACCTCTATCTTCTGTAGAAACATCTCCCGATCTTCCTCCTCGATGTTCGGTCTCACATATACTTTATTCATCGTCATCTTCCACTATCTCTAGCCTTCTTGATAAGTCCAAGATACTATCCGAGAGTGGTCGGATGACCAATGCCTGTTCCGCAAGCTTTGTATCCATGTTAGACAATCGCTTGCTTGTTTTTTCCTTGTCCTTCATCTGCATGCCTCCCAGTTTATGATCAGGCTTTGTCACGCCCACTGTTGGAACACCAATGGGCACGTCCTTCCTTCCATCATAAATGAAGAGCTTTCTCAGATGTGGTACCACCATAGCCTCGAACTGCTTCATGAACTCCATCCCTAATACTACCTCATAGTCATCAATCCGTACTATGGTGAAGTCCACTTTCCCGGACCATTCACCAAGTATGGTGTCCACCTTTTCAACTACACCAAGGATTGCTGCTGGGGGAGAATTTACGGTCTTCATTTGTGCCTCTGCTAGCGCAAGTTTCAACCCAAGTCTCCTTGCAGTTTCTTCACTCATGAAGTTATGTGAAGCTCCACTATCTATCATGGCGAGTACCTCAGACTCACCAATCTTCATCTGAACATATTCTAACTCATTCCTTTCCGGGTCCCCTTCTTTGCAATCTTTATCCACTTCTGCCTTTGAAGTAGCGCTAGGCCCTTCTTCACTTGCAACCTTGTCATGGTGATCACCCGTAGAAGAGACTTCTATGATAATGTGTTTTTGAACTTGTGAGGGTCCTTCCTCACCCTCTTTCTTTTGTTTCTTCCTAGTCTTGATTTCATTCCTCAAGGCCTGGAGATGATTTTCAAGGATTAAGCAATCCTTCTTTTTCTGGTTCAAGGCATGTCTCTTACTTAGCTCCTTAAGCTCTGCTTCCAATGACATTCCTTTCCTTGTAAGATGAACAGCTTCTTCTTCATCAAATTTCGAAGCTCCTTTTTTCACTATGGATCGAAGGCCTTTCTTTGTTTCGGTCAACCCTTTGCCACAGTTTGTAAATGCTCGCCTTAGTCTTTCCGTTTCCGCAAGTAATTCCTCTTCAAGTTCTTACATGTTGGTATAACCTAGCTTCTCAAAGAGGGGTACTTCACCGGTAAAGACTTTGCTGTCTTTCTCCATATTCCTATGAATATCTGCTTTAAGGCAGATTCACTTTCAATTTTCAACTCGGATACTCTACCCAAGTCCTTATCAGCTCTAGACCGAGCCTCTTTACTCTTTCGTGACCTGGTGTCGATCATTCACCGTCTTCCCCAAATCACCTGCAAGATTTTCCGAGAAACCCTGCTCACCAGCTCTAGACCTAGCTCTGATACCACCTGTCACACCCCCAATCTTTTTTTTTCTATTGGGCGGGTGCGGCACCACCATGCATACTATCTATTCAATAAATATGCATATGGACTACGCCTACTCACATGAACATACTTAATTCAACCTCTTTAATTAAGTAAAAGCATCAATTCTTCATAATTCAACATATGCCATTCTTAACATTTCCATATACAATTAAACTGAACAATTGCAACCAAATGTAAAGAACGGGAGGGGCAACTCCCAATAAAGTCTGCCCGAGTCTTTTATTACAACCTTGTAATTTTTACAACAAGTGTTCTGGGCCAGAATCCCATGGCCAACACTTAAACTTTGTTACAATTCAAGGCGTAGAGCAGCCTTATCATTACGCTCACTCCTGCGGTCAAGTGCGCATTCCCCGAATGCCACTTACCTTAAGCCCAACGTAAAAGTCTGTCCACGGCCTCCCAAATCCCCACAGTCAACACTTAATAGTAAGTTTTAAATAACCATTAATTTATTTAAGCAAATAAATTTATTTTGAAAATATTCGCTAATTTATTAATCATACCTAATTTCTCTCATCTCTAGAATTAAAATAATAATAAGATTAAATTTATTTATGGCCTTGGTCCTAGAGTCAAATATAGCCGTTATGTAGCCGTTGGAGTCTTTGCTCAGTCTATTTAACTTGCTAAGCCAGATCTGTTTCTTCAACTTGTCCTGACGATGAACCACACTAGTTGGCTCGAAATGCGTCGACAATGATCTTTTTATGTGAATTACGCCGAAGCTCTTTTTACAAATATGATGGATCACAAAAGCCTCAATTCTACATTCGCCTGCCTTCTTGTTGCGCAGAAAGACATGCACATCACCCACAAGAACTGCGCCTTTTCCTTGATCGTTCGAGACTTGAGAGCTCGTTGAGTTGTTGGTTCGAATGAGCCATCACGCTCATCTTATATACGCTTGCTTCCATGTTTTGGAGGGGCCTTGGTTCTACAAGCCGAACCCCATAATTGTAACATAACACCCCTTCTTTTAAAAAGTCGATGCCCTTGTTCAATTGAACCGTCACGTGTTATGTTTCCTTGGCGGGTCGGCCTTGCCACACGCAAGCCGCCCACGCCAAGGTATAACCATCGGTCCGTTTCGTTATGTCATTTGCTCGCTCGTCCATGCCGCCATGCTATCGAACTCTCGCTCGAACCTTCGTTCTCCCACACTGTCGCCCGAGCCCTTCATCGTATGACCCAACCGCCGGGCGGGTGGGCGCACCCGCATGCAGCCCACTGCCGTTTACATTCTGCTAGCTCGTTCCTTCGCTACCCCACCTGTTCACCAAACAGGTAGGCATACCTTGTGTCCACGCTATGCTGCCCAACTGAACTGCCACCCGTGCTGCATGACCGAACTGTCACCCACGCTGCACGACTGAACTGCCGACCTGTGCACATGACCCGTTCACCACCGAACGCCCGAACGTCTCTTGGTCGAACTATCACCCGTGTTGTATAACCTGTTCGTCGGACGGGTGGGTGCGTTCTATGCGTAGCCCACTGGCACACCCGGATGACTGAACGTTGCACCTCTGCTTACTACCGAACGCCTGCTTGCATGACTGAACTGTCACCGCGCTGCACAACCCATTCAGCAGGTGGGCAGGCGCACCTCGTGCACCACCCATTGCCATATAAGATAACCACACCACATATGTATTTTTGCTGCCCGAACCATGGGTAGGGCAGGCACACTTCTGCTCAGCCCACCACCCATACGCCAACCTTGTATACATATGCATGCTCCATTGTATATGTATAACTCCGTTTGAAGTTCGCTCAGGGCGCCCGCCCCTTGGGCGTGGGTCGCCCTTGGGTCGGTTGCCCATCATGCGTGGGGCGCCCGACTCATTTGTCCATCCACCGTGTAGCATTGTCCGTAGTGTCAACCATGTTCGGGTTACCCGTCCGTCATGCGGAGCACCCCCTCACCATTGTGCACACCCGCCCGGGTTATGCCACCGGCTAATTTTGCTGTGTAGAAGACCGTCCGCCCGTCCTGCGGAGTGCCCGCCCATCGTGCGGAGCACTCGCCCGTCGTGTGGGTCCGCCCAATTCACCAAGGCGTTACACTCTCCTCCACCCGAAAATGTTGTCGTCCCGACAACACTTCATCCTAGTGACTCTCCACCAAGAACATCAACAACCATCATGTAGACCACTCCATAAAAGACTCAGCCTCATTAGGTTACCGCTTCCATGTGCCAACTGCCCATGTATCATATCAAATGTTACACACCCTGAACATGTGTCAAGACTCCTCTTCACGACGCCCTACCCAGATCCATGGAAACCCCATCTTCTGCCGCATGTTGGGATCACCACACCTGCTCAATCATGTTGAGGGCTCACTACCTTGAGAAGCCAACAATGAGCCCTTCCTCCATGTCATCTAAGAAGATAGAAAGGGAGATGAGCCGGGGGGCTCTCCCTTACCAATCAGTTCGATCCATCTATCTGGATCTTCCACCTCTATCTTCTGTAGAAACGTCTCCCGATCTTCCTCCTGGATGTTCGGTCTCACATATACTTCGTCTTCGTCATCGTCATCTTCCACTATCTCTAGCCTTCTTGATAAGTCCAAGATACTATTCGAGAGTGATCGGATGACCAATGCCTGTTCCGCAAGCTTTGTCTCCATGTTAGACAATCGCTTGCTTGTTTTTTCCTTGTCCTTCATCTGCATGCCTCCCAGTTTATGATCAGGCTTTGTCACGCCCACCGCTGGAACACCAATGGGCACGTCCTCCCTTCCATCATAAATGAAGAGCTTTCTCAGATGTGGTACCACCATAGCCTCGAACTGCTTCATGAACTCTCCCTAATACTGCCTCATAGTCATCAATCCGTACTATGGTAAAGTCCACTTTCCCGGACCATTCACCAAGTATGGTGTCCACCTTTTCAACTACACTAAGGATTGCTGTCGGGGGAGAATTTACGGTCTTCATTTGTGCCTCTGCTAGCGCAAGTTTCAACCCAAGTCTCCTTGCAGTTTCTTCACTCATGAAGTTATGTGAAGCTCCACTATCTATCATGGTGAGTACCTCAGACTCACCAATCTTCATCTGAACATATTCTAACCCATTCCTTTCCGGGTCCCCTTCTTTGCGATCTTTATCCACTTCTACCTTTGAAGTAGCGCTAGGCCCTTCTTCACTTGCAGCCTTGTCGTGGTGATCACCTGTAGAAGAGACTTCTATGATAATGTGTTTTGGAACTTGTGAGGGTCCTTCCTCACCCTCTTTCTTTTGTTTCTTCCTGGTCTTGATTTCATTCCTCAAGGCCTGGAGATGATTTTCAAGGATTAAGCAATCCTTCTTTTTCTGGTTCAAGGCATGTCTCTTACTTAGCTCCTTAAGCTCTGCTTCCAATGACATTCCTTTCCTTGTAAGACGAACAGCTTCTTCTTCATCAAATTTTGAAGCTCCTTTTTTCACTATGGCTCGAAGGCCTTTCTTTGTTTCGGTCAACCCTTTGCCATAGTTTTTAAATGCTCGCCTTAGTCTTTCCGTTTCCGCAAGTAATTCCTCTTGTATACATATGCGTGCTCCATTGTATATGTATAACTCCATTTGAAGTTCGCTCAGGGCTCTCGCCCCTTGGGCGTGGGTCACCCTCGGGTCGCCTGCCCATCGTGCGCGGGGCGCTCGACTCGTTTGTCCATCCACCGTGTAGCATTGTCCGTAGTGTCAACCATGTTCGGGTTGCCCGCCCGTCGTGCGGAGCACCCCGTCACCATCGTGCACACCCGCCCGGGTTATGCCACCGGCTAATTTTGCTGTGTAGAAGACCGTCCGCCCGTCCTGCGGAGCGCCCGCCCATCATGCGGAGCGCCTGCCCATCATGCGGAGCGCCCGCTCGTCATGCGGGTCCGCCCAATTCACCAAGGCGTTACACTCTCCTCCACCCGAAAACGTTGTTGTCCCGACAAAACTTCATCCTAGTGACTCTCCACCAAGAACATCAGCAACCATCATGTAGACCACTCCATAAAAGACTCAGCCTCATTAGGTTACCGCTTCCATGTGCCAACTGCCCATGTATCATATCAAGTGTTACACACCCTTAACATGTGTCAACACTCCTCTTCACGACCCCCTACCCAGATCCATGGAAACCCCATCTTCTGCCGCATGTTGGGATCACCACGCTTGCTCAATCATGTTGAGGGCTCACTGCCTTGAGCAGCCAACAATGAGCCCTTCCTCCATGTCATCTAAGAAGATAGAAAGGGAGATGAGCCGGAGGGCTCTCCCTTACTAATCAGTTCGATCCATCTGTCTGGATCTTCCACGTCTATCTTCTGTAGAAACATCTCCTGATCTTCCTCCTGGATGTTCGGTGTCACATATACTTCGTCTTCGTCATCGTCATCTTCCACTATCTCTAGCCTTCTTGATAAGTCCAAGATACTATCCGAGAGTGATCGGATGACTAATGCCTGTTCTGCAAGCTTTGTCTCCATGTTAGACAATCGCTTGCTTGTTTTTTCCTTGTCCTTCATCTACATGCCTCCCAGTTTATGATCAGGCTTTGTCACGCCCACCGTTGGAACACCAATGGGCACGTCCTCCCTTCCATCATAAATGAAGAGCTTTCTCAGATGTGGTACCACCATAGCCTCGAACTGCTTCATGAACTCCATCCCTAATACTGCCTCATAGTCATCAATCCGTACTATAGTGAAGTCCACTTTCCCGGACCATTCACCAAGTATGGTGTCCACCTTTTCAACTACACCAAGGATTGCTGCCGGGGGCGAATTTATGGTCTTCATTTGTGCCTCTGCTAGCGCAAGTTTCAACCCAAGTCTCCTTGCAGTTTCTTCACTCATGAAGTTACGTGAAGCTCCACTATCTATCATGGCGAGTACCTCAGACTCACCAATCTTCATCTGGACATATTCTAACCCATTCCTTTCCGGGTCCCCTTCTTTGTGATCTTTATCCACTTCTGCCTTTGAAGTAGCGCTAGGCCCTTCTTCACTTGCAGCCTTGTCGTGGTGATCACCCGTAGAAGAGACTTCTATGATAATGTGTTTTTGAACTTGTGAGGGTCCTTCCTCACCCTCTTTCTTTTGTTTCTTCCTGGTCTTGATTTCATTCCTCAAGGCCTGGAGATGATTTTCAAGGATTAAGCAATCCTTCTTTTTCTGGTTCAAGGCATGTCTCTTACTTAGCTCCTTAAGCTCTGCTTCCAATGACATTCCTTTCCTTGTAAGACGAACAGCTTCTTCTTCATCAAATTTCGAAGCTCCTTTTCTCACTATGGCTCGAAGGTCTTTCTTTGTTTCGGTCAACCCTTTGCCACAGTTTGTAAATGCTCACCTTAGTCTTTCCGTTTCCGCAAGTAATTCCTCTTCAAGTTCTTAAAAGGTGGTATAACCTAGCTTCTCGAAGAGGGGTACTTCACCGGTAAAGACTTTGCTGTCTTTCTCCATATTCCTACGGATATCTGCTTTAAGGCAGATTCACTTTCAATTTTCAACTCAGATACTCTACCCAAGTCCTTATCAGCTCTAGACCGAGCCTCTTTACTCTTTCGTGACCTGGTGTCGATCATTCACCGTCTTCCCCAAATCACCTGTAAGATTTTCTGAGCAACCCTGCTCACCAGCTCTAGACTGAGCTCTGATACCACCTGTCACACCCCCAATATTTTTTTTTCTATTGGGCGGGTGCGGCACCACCATGCATACTATCTATTCAATAAATATGCATATGGACTACGCCTACTCACATGAACATACTTAATTCATCCTCTTTAATTAAGTAAAAGCATCAATTCTTCATAATTCAACATATACCATTCTTAACATTTCCATATACAATTAAACTAAACAATTGCAACCAAATGTAAAGAACGGGAGGGGCAACTCCCAATAAAGTCTGCCTGAGTCTTTTATTACAACCTTGTAATTTTTACAACAAGTGTGCTGGGCCAAAATCCCACGGCCAACACTTAAACTTTGTTACAATTCAAGGCGTAGAGCAGACTTATCGTTACGCTCACTCCTGCGGTCAAGTGCGCATTCCTCGAATGCCACTTAGATTAAGCCCAGCGTAAAAGTCTGTCCACGGCCTCCCAAATCCCCACAGTCAACACTTAGTTTTATTACAGACCAAGGCGTAGAGCAGCCTTATCATCACGCTCACTCCGTGGCCAAGTGCGCATTCACCAAATGCCACTTGCCTTAAGCCTAGCGTAAAAGCCTGTGCACGGCCTCCTCGTCCGCTCTCCCTACAAGGTCAACCGATACCGAAATTCGCCTGTCTTCTTGCTGCGCATAAAGACATGCGCATCACCCACAAGAACTGTGCCTTTTCCTTGATCGTTCGAGACTTGAGAGCTCATTGAGTTGTTGGTTCGAATGAGACATCACGCTCATCTTATATATGCTTGCTTCCATGTTTTGGAGGGGCGTTGGTTCTACAAGCCGACCCCCATAATTGTAACATAACGCCCCTTCTTTTAAAAAGCCGACGCGCTTGTTCAATTGAACCGCCGCGTGTTATGTTTCATTGGCGGGTCGGCCTTGCCACACGCAAGCCGCCCACGCCAAGGTATAACCATCGGTCCATTTCGTTATGTCATTTGCTCGCTCGTCCATGCCGCCATGCTGTCGAACTCTCGCTCGAACCTCCGTTCTCGCCTTCGTTCTCCCGCACTGCCGCCTGAGCCCTTCATCGTATGACCCAGCCGCCGGGCGGGTCGGTGCACCTGCGTGCAGCCCACCACCGTTTACATTCTGCTAGCTCGTTCCTTCGCTGCCTGACCCGTTCACCAAACGGGTAGGCATACCTTGTGTCCACGCTATGCTGCCCAATCGAACTGCCACCCGTGCTGCACGACCGAACTGTCACCCACGCTGCACGACTGAACTGCGACCTGTGCGCACGACCCGTTCACCACCGAAGGCCCGAACGTCTCTTGGTCGAACTATCACCCATGTTGTATAACCTGTTTGTCGGACGGGTGGGCGCGTTCTGTGCGCAGCCCACTGGCACACCCGGATGACTGAACGTTGCACCTTTGCTTACTGCCGAACGCCTACTTGCACGACCGAACTGTCACCGCGCTGCACGACCCATTCACAGGTGGGCGGGCGCACCTCGTGCACCGCCCACTGCCATATAAGATAACCACACCACATATGCATTTTTGTTGCCCGAACCATGTGTAGGGCGGGCACACTTGTGCTCAGCCCACCACCCATACGCCAACCTTGTATACATATGCGTGCTCCATTGTATATGTAGAACTCCGTTTGAAGTTCGTTCAAGGCGCCCGCCCCTCGGGTGTGGGTCACCCTCGGGTCGCCCGCCCATCGTGCGATGGGCACCCGACTCATTTGTCCATCCACCGTGTAGCATTGTCCGTAGTGTCAACCATGTTCGGGTTGCCCGCCCGTCGTGCGGAGCCCCCCCTCACCATTGTGCACACCCACCCGGGTTATGCCACGGGCTAATTTTGCTGTGTAGAAGACCGTCTACCCGTTGTGCGGAGCGCCCGCCTGTCGTGCGGGTCCGCCCGATTCACCAGGGCGTTACAGATTAGGTCGGACAGTGCCACAATCACTGGACTTTTGTTGCTTATGCATCATATATCACGTACATGATGGAAACGTAGAGGAGAAAACAAACAATTCACACAAAATTCTGCACATAAATCAATAAACTTTTATTGATAATTTTTTTTAACATAGATACGGAATTTGATTATTGTAAAAAAAACTTACTATGTAAAGTTCAATATTCGAAAAATTAAGATACATCTTATAAAGATTAAGATATTTTTTTTTCCAAAAATTTTAAAAATTAAAATGAATTTTTGGTCACTTGGATATCTTATTTTTTATTTGGGATATTAACTTTTTTTTATTTATGATCCAGAAAGAGTGAAACAAAATACATCAAAGTTATTGGTATTCCAGATCAATAAAACAGGTAAGTCAAATCAAACTTGAACTTCAATGTAAAGAATGCGATATTGGATATTAAAAATAGACTTTAATTGATTAGCACATACAAAAAAAATTATATCTCAATCCCTATCGACAATAAATGTGGATATTAATTTTTATGGTGAATCACTGAAAATGAACCCCTGCCCTTTAAATTTAAATCTCAGACTAACAATGAACACATATCAAAAAAGTTATATCTCAGCCGCTATCCCTTTAAATTAATCTTTATCGCGAATGACAGAAAATGAATCCCTTCCCCTTCCATTTAAGTCTCAAACCAAAAATTGCTTGAACAACTATCATGCATCCTATCTGCGATGGCTATCCTAAAAATTAGAAAAAATATTTTAATATTTTTACAAATTTTAAATATGTAACTTACTCTTCTCTGTAACTTTTATAATACTGAACATGCTAATTTTTTCACTACAAGTTATTAAATATTAAATTTCTAATTTTTATAACCATTTTAATATATAATTTTTTTTATATGATCTCTCAAATAGAATTTTTGGTTTATTAATAAACCAAAACTTGTGAACCCATTCTGAAATTGGTGAATTCCGGTGGGATGCATGTTTTCGCGTATCTGGTGTATCTATTTAACCCCAAGTGCTTGTGAATTCATCAGAGAAAACACAGAAATTGTTCCGGAGCAATGTGCCGTCTGCTAAGCTTGGTTGCTCCTCAAATATAAATTAAACTAAATAACTTAAGCTTCATCAAATTAACTCAAACTCTTTTAATGCCATGCCCTTGTAATTTACTATTTCCAACATTAGAAAGCATATTTTTAATACCATGCCGTTGTAATTTACTATTTCCAACATTAGAAAGCATATTATTGCCCTGCCCTAGTAATTTACTATTTCCAACATTACAAAGCATATTATTCCCGAAACATTCAACACTAATCGATATGTTAGTAGATTCAATGCGTAATGGAAATCACATCTATTACGCACATTGGTTTATATCCATAACATTATTATGAAATATGACATCCACAAATATTTAGAAGTGTCCATTGGATTTTTTATGAGCTTTTTCTTAATGAGGGGAGAGATTCATTCTATAGTTTTTTATGAGACGATGCGTAAATTTGTTCATGTGTTATTTTAAAAATAAATTAATTTCATATATATTTATATATGGAATAAATAATTTAATTGGTTAATATTATTCATCATTTATTATTTATTTAGCATTTAAAAATATAATTTAAACATTGGAAAATAATGTATTGTAATTTGCACTCTAAAAATATTTGCATGTGAAGAAATTTGATGTCTCGGCTCATGTTAGATGCCTACTTAAGATGATCTATGTTGATAATAAAACCATGTTCTATTTATCTTTGTCTCAACTCATGTTAGATCTGTACTTAAAATGGATCGATCTGTACTTAAAATGGATCGATCTGTACTTAAAATGGATCTATATTAGTAATAAAAGAAAATTAATTTGATCTTTATCATGACACTGCATTAATGTTTAAAATAATTATCACACTTATATTTATATTACAACTACAACGACATGAAACCAAATTTCAAAGATATTGTAAAAAGATAATTGCAAAAATTAGTAAATGTGAATTAGGTATATCCTCTTTTTTACAGTCCATGAGTTTTAAGGTATATCCCCTTTTTTATAATCAAGAGTTTTAAGAATGGTATGTGGCCAGTTTGTATATTGTAAAAAGATAATTGCAAAAATTAGTAAATGTGAATTAGGTATATCCTCTTTTTTACAGTCCATGAGTTTTAAGGTATATCCCCTTTTTTATAATCAAGAGTTTTAAGAATGGTATGTGGCCAGTTTGTATATTGTAAAAAGATAATTGCAAAAATTAGTAAATGTGAATTAGGTATATCCTCTTTTTTACAGTCCATGAGTTTTAAGGTATATCCCCTTTTTTATAATCAAGAGTTTTAAGAATGGTATGTGGCCAGTTTGTATAACTCATTGAGAATGGAATAAAACCGTTTTCAAAGATCATTTTTCTCTTTCATTCCCATATTATGTTTTAAACAACGTACATGGATAATTTATACTTTCTTGAAGGATTTAAGAGTTAGAAATGAATTCAATCCACTCCTAATGATAAGGAAATGTCTACATCCACATTCCCATGGGGGACATGTGCTTATATAGTATTACATTCTTGGCTATGCAATTCCCCTGTTACTTTTTAGTGAGTAGTTCTCGGTGCTTTTTCTAAGTCGATACATGATTGTCTAGAAGCATATATAAATGATTTCACTATTTATGAAAATAATCCCCGGAAAGTATTAAATAATATTCAAAACATTTTATTTAGATGTAAAGAAGAAATTATTTCTTAAGTAATGAACTCATATCTAAGATACCAACACCAAAGAATCAAATGGATATATAAATATTTTAGCAAATGTAGACTATTACAAGTGATTCATAGGAAATATTACAAAAATAACACCTCCATGTTTTTAATTTCTTAAAAAAAAGATAGTGATTTTTTTTAGTATTCTGCGGTAAACTACTTTTGAAACTCTTTAAAGCTAAATTTTATGAAGCACCAGTTTTATGGTGACCAAATTGATCTTTTCATATTTACGTATTTATAGATGCTTCCAATACAACTATTGGAATTGTTTTATGTGCAAGTTTTTTTTTCTACAAAGATATAATTCATTTTGAATTAAATTATATAGTCACAAAAAAATAGATTTTTACAATAAGACATGTTATTAACAAGTTTAGGGATTTCATTAGCGGTTGAGAAAATTTTATTCATATTGAAAATTCCATTCTTTGGTATCTTATTAATAACCAATCACAAATAGTAGGATAAATAGGTGGATTTTACTACTACAAGAGTTTAATATCACTATGTAATATAAAATTGTTGTTGAAAAACACAAAATCTAATTTTGTCCTTGAATTAAATTAGAAATTAAATTCTATTTATAATTTTCATAGCAACTTGTAATAGTTAACTAGGTTAATTTTACTTAGTTGGCTTAGTTAATTCGAATTGGGAGTCTATCTAGAGTCATGTAGAGTGATCTCTAAATTATAGGGGCCCATGTTTTGTTATTTTGAATTCTAATTATTTAATTCAGTTTAACTAAGTTAAATTCCGTTAAATTAGTGCCAACTGATGGAGGTATTAATGGGAGATCTAGTAATGGGGTGTAAAAAACACTGCTTAACTAGTAAAGTGAAGATTCACTCATAATTAACTCATGCATTTCAAATCAAAGAAAGATCGAATTGACATTAGATTTTAGGTAAAAAGGGAAAATCTACTATCACTGGTAAAATCATGAAAGTTAAACCCATGGAGTATGCAATCAAAGAAAGGCCTATTGATGGATTGCGAAGTTATGGATAAGGAATTTACCAATTAAATACAGACTAATTCTTTAGGGAATTGTGCAATGAAATAAGAGCTTGAAAGACAACAGGTTTGGCTAAGTATTGACAGGAGCTTGCTTGTGTAGCAGTGAGATAGATTGTGATAGTGAAAAATTTGCTCGGGATTGAGAAACATATTGTAATCTTCACAAATTTTTTGATTAATGAAATATATAGATAGCAGGGGTTTTTAGCTATGGTTTTCGCTAGAAAATTATTGTGTTATGTGTGATTCAATTCTTCCTTTTTCTACTTCGTGATTTCATTGATCAGCTATTGTTTTCGCTGATGAGTAGAGTAGATTCAAGTCAATTATTTTAGTATATCACAACATGAAATTTGAATCAACAAGGAATTTCTACATGGTATTAGAGATTAAATCACTATAGAAAAGGAGAATATGAGTTTGTATTTTGCAAGAGAAATTGAATTTGTAGCATGATACTTCAGATCTAGCAAGATGTTGTTCTATGGATTGAGGCTTGAATATTCCCTTCAGGGATGTTCGAACTATATTGGTTGGACAGATAGGATGGAGGCAATGTTGGAAGACAATGGGCTTAAGGAATTCATAGATAATGATATTCTTAAGCCTGTAACAACTAATTATCAAGATCTACTAGAGTGGGGAAAGTGTGTCGCTAAGGTGAGAAGGATTATCATAGAAAGAGTTCATGATCATATTTTCTCGAACCTCCATGGTAAGGAAATGCCATCTATAATTTGGAAGGCCTTGATAGACCTGTTTCAAAATAGAAGTGACCAAAGGAAGTTGGCATTGAAGGACAAGCTCAGAAAGATCAAGAAGGAGAAGGGTGACACAATACCGAGGTACTTCACCAAGTTCACCCAATATCAGGATAAGCTTGGAAGTGTCGGTCTTATAGTTGTCAAAGACAATCAGGTGAGCCTAGAGCTTATAGGACTTCCCAAGTGATGGCACAGCTACCAGGAACCATTTAATAGGAGGGAGAAGCTACCCGAGTGGGAGAAATTGTGGTCGAACTTGGTACATTACGAAATTCAGTGGAATAGTAGGGATGGATCCTCGTCCAAGCATTATGATGTGGAGAAATGTGACTTAGATGGAAAGGTGAAGAAATGGAAGGGGAATTCATTCCATTCCAAATCAGATTCCAGTTTGGGCAGCGAGAAGAAGGACATGTAAAAAAATTTAATATTTTGACTGTCATGATCTAGGACACTATGCCATAAAGTGTCCACACAAGAAGGCCGGTAGGAAGCCCTAAAGAGGAGTGACAGGTGAAGCTCTCAATTCACAATTTGAACTAGATTTCACCCTCATCATTTGCATGGAACCCTTAGTAACATATGACATATTTCTTTCACTCCAATGCCATGTTCAACAAACATTTCTACAAGAAAGCTTATATATGCAGATAACGCAAGAGCATCAGATCCACCTGCACTTGCAACCCTTTCAACATTTGATGATAAATTTTAGATCTCCTTTCCGCCTTCGAAGCGTATTTTTCAATATATTTCAATATTACATGTCAAGAAACAACTTCTTGAAAGTCAACATTTTCTCACCACATTGTCAGAAGATCGTCATTGTGAACATTTGAAAATTCATCATTTTGTGTTGCTCCGTATTTCTTTCTCCCTTTTTCATCTATGTACATTGCAAAATAAGCACACACTTCCCATGGAGCATCATAACAACATTAAAATATAGACCTATGTTTCCATGACCAGGAATAAATATTGCATTTATTGTATCTTTTCACTTCGATCCCCAAATGACCATAATATTCATTAGGGTTGCATGATAAATTTGTGAGGTTTTCAAAAGGCATAGGTCACCATTAATAGTTTAAAGGAACCATGACATTTTGATGGTGTACACAAATTCTAGGTGCTTACATATTTTTCAAAGTCAGACTTTGCTTTATGAACATTCAAAGGGTTGGGCCAATCTAATGTTTCCATATTCGGAGCTCCTTGTAGCTACACGAAATCTTGGATGTACACCGAACCCCTATGCTACACCTACCAAAAAATAAACTTGTAGTTATCATATAAATACCAACCAAAAGAGAAAACACATCATTCGAAACCCATAAACAATACGACAAAAGAATCAAGAATGAACCTATACCAAAATTATTTAGCTACAAAATATTTCTTAAGGACCAACTTACGAAATACATTAAATCTTTTGTGCACATACATAGAACCTATATGTGGGTACTGAATAATATTCTCAATTTTCCTTGCATGCTCATTTTTTGGATTGTAGTGTGTGTTTGAAGGAATAAGAAAATGAAAGTCTAGCCACTTAATGTTAGCATCACTAAACATAAAAAAAAAGGTTGGACAACCCAATTGCATGATCATGTCGGTGAGTTCATAATGAAACTTTGTCAAGTATTCCCTTGTACCCCTAAGATAGAAACAACAATTCATTACTTTATTATCTAATTCATTGCTAGGTATATCCCCGAGTTGTTGATGGAACTCTTGAACAGTTGTAGGTGCAATCTGTTGGATATTCCTTTTCAAGAAGAAAAACAATTCTCCTTGGCTACGATGGTGCATAATCATATTCACTGCAAAATATCGAAACTAAAGATGGCTTCCAAATATTTGATCACAATACCTAAGTAGATGCAAACCATATTCATGTATTTCAATCATGAAACTAAATGTTGTGAAAATTCCTAAACCTAACAATGTTAGGAACCCTATTACAACCAAATGAATTTACTTCTCCTATATTGTAAATGACATTACAAGGTTATTTCAGATTTCTTCTTGAACTATAGGGATGTCTATTTCTCCAGACCTTAGATTACATATCGTAGAACTTGATACTCCTAATGAAGCAATGAAACATATCACTAAAGTTTTTGGAAGTAAAAATGAACTTAGAGCCCATCAACTCGAAAATGAGTTTCTTACATTGGACCCCAATAAATTTTCTTCCATTGAAGTTTTTTTTTCCAAGTTCGAGACCCTTAGACTTCTTTTGGAAGGTTTTAAGGTTAAGAAAGAGGATGGTAACCTTATCTATTCCATTCGTACCAAGTTGGGACCAACCTACTCTGTGTTTGTTTCCACCTTCCATTCTACAAGAGAATCCTTCATTTCTCAAGGACAAGACTACAAGTCCCCTTCCTTTGATGCCTTTTTTGATTCTCTAACAAGAGAACAAGAAAAAATATTATATCTTGTCCTCTTAATCTTGAAAACTCTTCTAAGAAAGGCTTAGCCACTCAGCAACAACCAAATTCAAAGAATCCTAAGAAGTCGTATCCTAAAATGAATGGTCCTCAACAAAACAAGGGTCCTAAGCAATTTCAGTCTCAAAATCAAAAATTATTTCAACAAAGTGATAAGGAAAATAAAAGCGAAGGGAAGAATATTGATAGACATTGCCACTTTTGTAATTGAGATGACCACTTAGAATCCAAATGCTTTAAGAATATGGAAGCCTTGGAAGCAACAACGAAGAATCATAACATCCATTTGGAGCACAATTCAACTTCAACTTCATCTTTAGGAATAACACTTTCTGCATGTGGTTGTCAGGCATCTTGGTTTGGCTATGCACTAAATGTGTCTTCTTCTTCTCATTCTCATGAGTGGCTCATTGATTCTGGAGCTTGTTATCACATGGCCAAAAACAAAGCCATGTTTTCTTCTTTAAATGATTATAACACCAAAAATATATATGTTGGTGCTGATAGATCTCTTAGTGTTGTAGAGATTGGAATTGTTCATATAGACAATGGTAAATTTAATGATGTATTATGTGTTCCAACCTTATCTTGCAACCTTCTATCTGTTTATCAGATAACTCATTCAGGTCAAGGTAAAATTGTTGAATTTTCACCTCACGATGTCGTAATTAAGGACCTAAGAGATCCTAGACAACTTTTAGCTACTGGCATTACTGATGATTCTACAAGGTTTTACAACTTTAACAACTTTGGCTCATCAAATCTTCCCTCAGTATTTGTTTCTCATAACGATGAAGTGAGCAAACTTTGGCATGAGCGATTTAGTCACTTAAATTATCTCTCCCTTCAACATCTATGTAAATAAAATACGGTGACAGGTCTTCCAATGGTATCTTGCAGAGATGGTGTTTGTTCCAGATGTGTACTCGGAAAACATCATCGAGATAGTTTTGAAAAACATGCGTCTTGGCATGCCTCGGCCCCTTTACAACTTGTGCATAGTGATTTATGTGGTCCACTTCCATTTGTTTCATTCTTTGGCTACAAGTATTTCTGGACTTTCATTGATTATTTCTCCAGATGCACTTGGGTATACTTCTTAAAAATCAAGAGTGAAGTATTTAACATGTTCTTGGATCCAAATTCTTAAGCTAAGATCTAATAACGGCGGAGAATATGTTAACAAAAAATTCATCAACTTTTGCACTGAGAATGGAATTCAAATGCAACGTACTGTTCCATATACTCCACAAAAAAATGGTGTAGCTGAAAGGAAGAATCGCACCTTAAAGGAAATGGCTAATTGTATGCTTTAATCTAAGGGACTTAGTCTTAGTTTTTGGGTAGAAGCAATTAACTGTGCAAATTATATAGTAAATCACACTCCTACTAAGGTTTTAAATAACATCACTCCAAAAGCACCATGGAACTCAATTAAACTAGATGTAAGTCACTTTCGTGTTTTTGGAAGTGAAACATGGGCCCATATTCTAGTGGAGAAACATAAAGGTTTAGAAACTAAGAGTGAAAAATGTATTTTTTCTGGATATTCTGAAGATGTCAAAGTATATAGACTTATTCCAATTAAGTCCAAAAATGTTATCATTATAAGAGATGTAAAGTTTGCTGAAAATATATCAGCCTGCGAGCCTAGTGTGGTGAATGTGCCACCTCTCTCTATCCCTTCTACTTTTGAAAATATTTCTTCTTCAGATGATGATAGTGAGGATGAAAATCTTCCCCCACCTTCTCAGGATCCTCCTTTAGCTCCTCATCTTCCAAAATGGATCTGTGCTACTCAGGATGCATCAGGTGCTCTTGCCGGTGATCCTACAAATCAATTAGCTTGATAGAGCCTCTTCTTTACAGGCACAAGCTTCAAAAAATTATGATGTTGACACCTTTGCAGACGCTTCGGGCCATCTAGATAGGGATGTAGCTATGAATGAAGAATATCATTCATTATTGGGAAATGATACGCATGATATTGTTCCTCTTCTAAAGGGACCAAAACATGTTAGATGCAAATGAGTTTAAAGAACCAAGTATGGCCCAGATGGAAAAGTTGATAAACATAAAGCTCGTCTTGTTGCTAAGGGCTTTTCACAAGTTGAAGGCATTAACTATACTGAAACCTTCTCCCTTATTGCAAAATGAACTCTATCCACCTTAATCTCTCCCTTACTGCCTCTTTCAAATGGGAAGTGCATCAGATGGATGTTAAGTCTGCCTTCTTACATGGAGACTTGCATGAAGAAATCTATATGGAATAACCTACTCGCTTTATACAAATAGACTCTAGGCTTGTATTTCAGCTTAAGAAATCCCTTTATGGTGTGAATCAAGCCCCTCCAGGTTGGTATGCCAAAATGGATAGCTTTCTTTTAGAAACTAGCTTTTCTAGCTGTCATTCTGATAGTACTATCTCCATCAAGAAAGTGGGCATGTCTCTTATCATTCTTGTTCTTTATGTTGATGATCTTATCGTTACTGGTAGTGATCCCAACCTTCTAAACCATTTGAAGTCCAACCTTAAAAAGAAGTTTGAAATGACAGACTTAGGACACTTGCATTATTTTCTTGGTCTTCAAGTCTTGCAATCCAAGGAAGGTATTTTCCTTTCCCTGTTCAAGCATTCTTGTGATCTTCTATGCCATTTTCATATGGAAGACTGTAAGCCAGCCCCTTCTCCATTTTAGTCTAGAGCCAAAATTTCAGTCACCTGTAGCTGCCCTGAATTTCATGCTACCTTATACCGTCAACTTGTAGGAAAACGTTTGTATCTGACCCATACTCGTCCTGACCTTCCCTTTGTTGGTCGCCTTATTGCTCAGTGTATGCAAAACCCACATGAAATTCATTGGAAAGCACCAAAAAGAATACTTGATTATGTTTGAGGTACAATTCAGTTTAGGATTCATTATAGTGCAGGAGCATCTCCTCTATTGGTTGGTTTCACTGATTTTGATTGTGTTGGTGACCCTGATGATCAGAATTCTTCTGCAGGTTATGTGTTCACTCTTGGTTCATGACCTATTACATGGGCTTGCAGGAAACAAAGTGCCATTTCTCTTTCTTCAGCAGAAGCAGAGTATCGTGGTTCTGTAGAAGCTAGTAAGGAAGCCATGTGTCTTTGTCAGATCCTGTCAGAGTTTTTCTTTCAGCAGCAGCATCCAACTACACTTTGTTTTGATAATCAAAGTGCAATTCAACTATTCAAAGATCTAGTCCAACATCAGAACAACAAACACATTGATCTGCACATGCACTTCATCAGAAAGATCATTCACGACCATGTTCTTGAAGTGAAACATTGTTCAACAGATGATCAAGTTGTAGACATATTTACAAAGTTCCTCATAGAGGAGAAGATTACTAAACTTCCATTTATGGTTGGAGTTTAGGAAATTATCACTAAGGCAGGATAGGTTCTAATGCCTCCTTCCTTCTCTTATTGTGTCATATTTGTACATCCTTCAATCCTATCCCAAGTTGTTCTTAAGGGGGTATGTTAGGATATTTCAACACATAGGAAATAGTCAAGTATAACTTGGTCTAGTGTAGAGCTAGGTAAAGTTTGTTTCTTTACTATGTATTTTGTAACTTACAATCTGATGATCATGATATGTAATGATCCGATGGTTCATTCTCTCCTCAGTATTACTGACACTTGATCTATGTCTTAAGACCCAATTAGTCTATGATCTTTCTAAAGAGCATGGAGGCTCATTTGTAGTGTAACCGTTCATGAGAGAATCTTATGCAAATTTTCATTCTTTTATTGATAAATTTCCTGAAGTGGCCACATTGGCTCAGGCGATGGACTATTTCCCTCTTTGAGGGTTTTAACCACATCAACAATATTGGTGTATTGATTTGTGATCTTTTTGTGGGCGGTGTCCTTTAGTGTTCTATTGAGGGAACTTACCCTGTAAATTCCTACAATTGGACAACCAACGACGTAGATTAAATCATAATCAAAGGTTCGGATCATTTTGGCTTTATCCGTGTATTTTTCTAGAATTTTCACCCCTTATAGATTAATACCCATTAATATTTTAATTTTACTATGTTTAGAATTAGGAACCCCATTCAAAATATTAATTATTTTAATAAAATCACTTCTAGGTTGAATTTCCCTAAACACTTTTTGGGTTCTTTGGAATACATGTGACCATGTGTCGTTGTAAAATTTGAGGCTCAAAGCACATATGATGCTTCCCCAAATAAACACATGCATGCAACTAATGAACATCACCAATGGGAAACAAGTTGGAAATTCCATGTCTAGTAACCCTTCGTTGTTATATTTGTTGATAGGGGATGTGTCAATATTTTTCCATTGCACTACTTCATCGATTCTAGAATTTGTGTTTTCAATGAATCTTCTTATATGTTCCACTTCTCTGCACCCATTAAACATATGAGAAAGAAATGATGATGGATGGCAATGAAAACCATCAGTCCCCAACATTTCAATGTCCTCATCAGCTCTCGCTATTTCACGTAGATTAGAATCACCATATTGTAGCATGGATATTGTAGTCTAAATTTTGTAAACCAATGCATCCAACACATGTTGTCTCTTAACATAACATTCATAATATTTCGACTCAACACCACATCTTCTAATAATAAGAAAATCAACTTGTTTTACATGTCATGGAAGATTCTTTGCAAACAAGGATATATCTTTTGGAAAACTAATCATATTCCAAATATATCTATATTGGCTAGCACGAGAATGTGTCACTTGAAATATTGGATTCACTCATGTTATTAGCATTTATTCAACCTACATCAAATCTCTTAAAACGTCAGGTTTCTCACCAGGATCCATGTTATTAAAATAAGAGAAATGATGATCACCTCTCTTATTCTTACATATTTTACGGATGGGCCCTCCATACCATATCACAAATTATACACTAGGATAACATTCATTACAAACTCAACACTTTTCCACATTAGACAACTTATCAATCCTGCACTGAAATATTTTATGCACCATAACCATATTATTTATGCTAAAATGATTGCAACCACTTTCATTTTCTTTTCCAAACAACAATATATATTGAGGATGATGCAAAAAAATTGTCTAATTCGAGCATTAGATTGAAGGTTTCTTTCCATAAATTCCTGGGAATCCATTATTCCATATTGGTTGTAGTTGGGTTTGTTCTTGTTACACAAATTATAAATCATAACCCCAAAATGAAACATATAAAAAATGGCAACTTAATTTTTTGGACCTATGTAGGAATTTTAACAGACAAAACACATACATTTTATTTCCGATTATGCCATTCGGGCTGAACTTGACAAATTGAAAAAGGTTTTCTTTGCTTTTAATTTATTTCTCCACCACTATTCACACAGATAATGCTTTGCAAAAAAAACATGAAATGAAGCATGCATTGAGAAATTTCCAAATATTTATTGAAATGCACAAATACCACAAAAATTAATCCACATGCACTGCCTATCATGTCTGACGTGAGGGACTCTACATAGATTCTCTATCAATAATAATATTGTCTACGCACTTGCTTCTAGAAATGCTTGTTCCGACATTTGCAACTAGATGTCGTAAATTGTCAACCATCCTAGCAAGCATACTACTATTAGCAAAAACACTAGATGCCTGAGGTTCAACTTGCAGAATGGACAAACGTTGTGTTCCTTCTTCCTCTTTTTCTACACCAATATTCCTTCGAACATTGTTGTGCACAAACAAATGAACTAAGAAAAACATAGAACAACTAATATATTCCATTCACATGAAATAATCCAATAAAAAAAAAAATACATAAACCACCTATTCTCTTAGAAGAGATTGAGTGTGAATAGTTTCCAGAGTGACAATATTCACTATATAGTTTTGGAAGGAATTCCCGACCCTGCATTGCCATCAGAATGCCTAAAATTCCTTACCATGTGACCAAGCATATTTCTACCACCAAGTAAATCGAATGCTATAAATTATTCATTTCCATTATTGTGCACATGTTCCAATACTCCATTCCTTGCATTTTTTGCAGAAGACCCTTGGTTCTTACTTGCACAAACACTTTATTTTTAAACATAATGTTCCCAAATAACATTATAGTTAGAAAAAAATGGTTCAATAAAATAATTTCAACATCTTCAACTTTCATGCAAAGGAAAATTTTGAGAAAATGTTCTTCCCATGATACTACTCATATTCCCATACTTATGAGTCGACGTCATCACGTTGATGATTATTTGAAGCTCTTTTCTTTTCCTATTACACCACTGTTCTGTACACATTTACTACATCCTTATTTTATTAATACCATTTCCAATTATATTCATTCACTCTCTCACATGAACCAGACAACCAAGCTCTTTTCAAAGTACTTTTTTTTCTTCCTTCACTTAACATGTCTACAAAAAAACTTAATTATCTTATAATTTTTCTTTTCAATCTTATATCTGATGTCACATCTTCAACAAGTTTATGTGTTTATGCTCACTGAATTTACACATGAAGTAATTTTCAATACTAAATAACATTAAAATCAAAATCATCCTTCCATATTACAAAAACTATATTATATATCTATATATATATATATCTATTATATATATATATCTATTATATATTTATATATATAATATAATATTATTATTATATTATATATATATATAATATATATATATATAGATAATATATATGTATATATATATATATTATATATATATTCATATATATATATATATAAACAATGTCTTAAAATACTGCAATACAAAAACAACCATCATTTGTGTAGTCTCATATAAGGAAGAGAAAAATAAGTTATAGAATCCACATATACATAACAAAAAATAACATTGAAGTGCATTGTTTAATCTCCAAAATAGCAAATCAATTCAAGTAACATCCAACAAAATAAATGAAAAATTTACATTGCTATATTTTCATTTAAACAATCCAAATGTGACATAACCAACCCCACTAAGCCATAACAAGGGGGGTAGCCATTATGAAACTCTAGCTCCCAATGCATAGTTATGGGAATGAGACCTACAATTTTCGACTTCTTGTTTTGTAAAAATTACCTTACACTCAGAGTGAACTCCACCATCACTCCCATCTTGTGGAGACGAACTTGGTGATGTGAAATATTTCCTCGATAGGACCTTCAGATTGGGAGATCTTGCATCTCAAAGAACAAAATATTTTAGTCAACCTCATTTCCCTCTACCATGTGGCACTCTGCCATAGGGCCATGCATTAGTCATGTGCGCAAAGCGATCAAGGCTAATCTAACTTTCCTGACGCATTATCACTTCTATCGATATGACCCCAGATCTTTGACCTTATCAGATACAGTCTTGCTATCGTCCTCAATGAACCTCCTCACCACAATCCCAACTTGCTACGTCCAACCTAGTTTAGTACCTAAGCTCTCAGGGTCTTTCTCTATGTCCTTTGACAGAGTCGGGGTCGGCTGTCTTCTCCAACAATGGTATTCTTCTACAGCCATCCCGAATTCTCACGTCCAAACTGAGTTGATAGCCTTACTTTGCAAGGGTCTATTTTTGACCAACCAATGCATTTTTTGATCTCAAAAATGAGTTTGGGGTTGCAACGCGTAGGCTCCAATTCTAAGCAACCACCACCTTGTTACATCTTAGAAACCAATCACGTGTCACCACACATATGGTTTACCTCTCTAGCGTAGCATAAGGTGTACGTAATCTACGTTATAAGGTTAGAGCACTCCTCTTTGCACCACATTGAAGTGGCTCACTTCCTTCACCATGAATCAACTAAGCAATCCATTCCTTGCCATCTCCAACGCATTATAGGAAGGCCTTTATGGTTGCTATGGAAATAGATTTCAACTCTACATTGATCATCTCAGGTTGGTCTCCTCGACAATGTATCATTTACAATGTAACGTACAATATTTGGTTTGGTTTAAGGAAGGTTGTTGATTTTCTGATGGATCTAAGTAATTGGAAGGTTTTTCCATTTGAGATTCTTGAGCTTATATTCCATTGAATTCCTTTTTCGCTGGTAATTATATTTGAGTTTTTTTGTAAAGAATGGAGCATTTTGATGGAAAACACCATTTTTCTCTTTTCTTGCAGTTGATGTGTCAACACAGAATTTGAATTTATTTATTTGCCAACTCTTATAAAGGGTAGCTGCTTTGCTGGATCTTACGTTAATGACAAAGGACAAATATCTCTTTTGGGTTTTCCTTTTCTACAATCCAGATACAAAATTCAATATACAACTAGATCAATGATCTTGTTCACTGCATTTGGAAGCTCTTTGCATTTCGAAAATTATTTCGTAGAAAACCCTTTTACAAAGGCCTTTAGAAATCTTGGAATTATTATTGTGGGAGACAAGGGATTCTTCTCTTTTTTGGAGGAATTAGTTCCACATCGATATGATCGGGTAATGTTAGAACACGTGCAAAAACATGGAATTTTACATGAGTGTACACATGGTTTGGAGAAGGATAAAACCTCCTTTTCGTGGTGTAGTACCCCCAAAGGATGTTATATTTCACAAAGGAAAATTTTTTCTAGCTATATTTAGACAAATATTTCGATGATTACCCTACCTATGGACACACTGTAGAAATTTTGAATAATTTAACACATATTCAACAGAGATTATCCTGATCATGTACTATTGCGGAAAACATACACAATACATAAGCTCCTCTACGTTGATCATCAATATAGCAGCATCAATAACAATAAAACATCAAGAGCATTCCCACATTAACACAGTATGTATCCCGGGGAAAGCATCTCGCTAAAAACCCCAACTATCTGTATATTAATGATTGAGTCATGTAACATTACACAGCATAATACTTCTCACAAGTATCTCCACCTCTGTTACACACAATACAGCACAGATCTGAATCAATCGCTGGCTCAAATCTCCTTCGCTGCTTGCCTGCCTCCGTTGCTCAATACCTGCACAAGAACTGGTGATGATTCCAAGGCAACCACGTCTTTACTTGGCTAAATCACGTGAGCACAAGCTACAATGTGGGAAAATACGTGAGAAAACTCATTGGCATACTCAATCCCCTGATTTGTGCAAGATCTGGTGCATAACTATAGTCACAACTGATAGCAATCTGATTCTCTAACACCTGTCCCTGTTGAACTGAACATGCACTGACATGCATCTGAGTTAATTGATGTATTCATTAGTTGTATTATGAGTTAATAACTTGTGAATTAATTTATAACTAATTCACCCAACTCATCTCTAGTCTATTTGCCAGTTAGACTAAATACAACCAGTTTAACAAAGCTAAACTGAACACAACTCCATCAACTGCACCTCCAGTCCACTAAACTCAACTCACTTGAGTTCTAACTGAAGTTCTGCATGCAAATATTAGTCATCCCATAGGTAACCACGTATTTCTTCTGGGATCTGCATGTACCACATCCGTAGCTCATCCTGAAGTGCTCCAAGAGAATAAGACAAAGTTTATAGTCTAAATATTATTATGAGCTAATAATATTTGACTGTTCTATATTTAGACTGAGCAGTCACTCTGCTGTGGTGTCACTCCGCTGTGGTCTAAAAATAGAAGTCCATCTATTTTTTCCAACTTGATCAATCATCCATAAAAAGCAACCTGCAATTCATAGACATGATCCATATGTCTAGAAATAGACATAGTCTAAAAATAGACTTGCGCCAAAAATAGCCTGCGGGCCCACTTAGTGAAGGAGACACTTTTCACTAAGCTCCATCATCTTGTTGCAATCCCAACACCATCTAAGTTGGTCATGTCCTCCTATCACTAATATCTTCCTTTGTTCCACTAAATTCCTAAACTAGTTTGTTTTTTCTTTCAAAGGGTTGCCATCCCTATAATCCATGTTCCTCCAGGTTCTCCATTTTCCTGCACTGTTGGTTTGATCCCAAAAATATTTTACCTTAATTATCCCTTTAGTTTATGTATCATTCTTGAGCTCCAAAAAGTCCTCTGTTAACAGTATAGGTTCTTGTTGCCATTTATCCTCCGAAAATAAGGCCAAATTTCCTTCTTTGATTTCCTAGAAGCTGTTTTTTTGTACTAATCCTTTGTTCTCCCAGGCTTTGTTCCAGATGTGTGAGCCCTTTATATTTCTAGACATTCTTGTGTAATCACTATTTTGCAAAGTGCTGGCATATTTTCTTTCCAGATACTAGCCCATTGTGCCCTTGGATCTTTGACCCAGCACCACCATAATTTTGCCCCTAAAAACTTGCTCCCAAATGCTCTTGTGCAAAGGTTTAGCGGTTAGAGGAACCCCCAAATATTTTCAAGGGAGGATATCCCTTTGAAAGCCCATAATTCTAGAGATATTCGTCTGAATAGAAACATTAGTATTAAAGAAAAAAATCCTAGATTTGGAAAGATTAACTTCCATACCTGAAGCCATGGCAAAGTCACACAAGATTTGTTTATTCGCAAGAGCTTCTTTGACCATGGGGATTCCCTGTAGCATGGTGTCATCCACAAATTGTTGATGAGTCAAGGCCTGTCCATTATCAGAAAGTTGGAGACCTTTAATGTTACCCACTTCTTTTGCATACTTGATAGACATTCCCAGTCCTTCCATCATGAGGATGAAAATAAAGGGAGAGAGTGGGTCTCCCTATCTAAGGCCTCTTGAAGGAATAAAAGTCTCCGAGGGAGACTCATTAACCGAAATTGAAAAGCTAGAGGAGGTAACTAGGGCCATGATCCATCTAACTCAGTTGTGATCAAACCCAAAAGCAATGAGAACTTTCCCGATGTAGCTCCAATATACCTTATCATAAGATTTTGTTGTGTCCAATTGCATAATCATTCTGGCCTTCCTATTGCTGGTCAGAGAGTGCACCACTTCATGTGTTTGAATGATATTGTTCAGGATTTTTTGACCTTCTACATATCCATATTGTTCCACGGAATCTAGAGTAGGAAGAAGGGGTTTAATTCTAGTATTGGCCACAACTTTGGATATTATCTTGTAAACCACATTGCATAAAGCAATGGGTCTAAACATGTGAGGAGTTTGAGCCAAGTCCTATTTACGAATCAGGGAGATAAAGGAGGTATTGAGCACCTTCAAAATAGTTCTATTCCTCCTGGAATCTTCTACTACATTCATAATATCTTGTTTGACTATACTCCAGTAGGCTTTGAAAAAATCCACATTGAAACTTTCAGGGCCTGGCGCCTTACCATTCTACATTTCTTTAAGGACTTCACTAACCTCCTCTTTAGTCACTAGCCTATTAAGGTTGCAATTGTCCTCTCTAGACACCAACCTGGGTATATGTCTTGTTAGGTCCCTGATGGGATGTTCTCTGTCTGAAATGGTTTCCTTTGCTATGTCGTGAAAGTGCTAAACTAACACAGCTTCTATTTCTTCATGAGAATTGAGAAGATTACCATCCTTGTCCTTGATTGAAGAAATCTTGTTATGAGCTCTATTCACAATTGTGGATCTATGGAAAAATCTAGTATTTCGCTCACCTTCTTTTACCCATTGAATTCTAGACTTCTACCTCCAAAATATTATCTCTTGTTTACATAAATTCTCCCAATCTTGATGATATTTGGAAACTTGATCACTTTTGACTTTGTCAAAGACATCTGTGATAAGGGCTTGGTTGAGTTCTTGCATTTTACCTTCAACAGATTTTTTGGCTTCAAAAATATTGCCATATTCGTTCCTGTTCCAATCTTTGAGCCTGAGCTTGATATGTTTTAGTATTTTTTGAAGAAGGAACATTCTTGAGCTCTGAATATTCAAATCTTTTGACCACCAGGTGGCAATGTTACTAATGAAATCTGGGTGGGAGAGCGAGATATTCTCGAATCTAAAGGGTCTATTCCTAGGGGTACCAATACCCTGAACCTCTAGTTGAACCGGCCAGTGATCAGAGCCTCCGAAGGGGAGAAATCTTGCTATCATTTCCTTATTGATGAGCATGAGGTCCTCTGACATTCTGAATTTGTCTAATTTTGAGGCCACCTGAGACTCTCCTCCTCTTTTGTTGTTCCAAGTAAAGAGACCATTACTTGCTACAATGTCCACTATCTTCATATTGTCTATGAAAGTTTGAAATGCTAAAGAGTCTTTACTTGGACTTCTGGTTCCCCCCTTTTTCTCCGAAAGTGATTTGATCATGTTGAAATCACCCCCCAAGATCCATGGTATTCCTGCATGTCTGTCTCTGAGATCCTCCAGAGAATTTAGAAACCTAAGTTTATCATCCATTCTTTGTGGACCATACACATTTGTTACCAAGTAGGCTTTCTTATCTCCCACAGGCTGAATGACCTTAGATAAATAATCCCTAGATGCCTAAGCATCTATTATGCCAATTTTTTGGTGGTTCAAGAGAGTGAGGATACCACTTGCTGTATTCTCTGCTTTGACATCCAAAAACTCAAATCGACTGAGCCATTTACTATGGATTCCTTTTATTTTCTGAATGGAACATTTGGTTTTCTAGATGAAGATCACATCTGGAGCTACTTGTTTTCTTCTATTACACAGTAATATTTGTTTTCTTTTACTACCTAGACCCCTAATATTCCAACAAGTGAACTTCATAACTAAACATTGGTAAAGGAGTAGCTGGTTAGGTCTTTCATCTTACCTGAATCTATCATTAGCTTCCCACATTCTATCGATAGCTCATTTTGCTTTTTCCTGACTCTTTTCTTTCCTGGGTTTCTGGGTGCTAATCTTGGTGTGGTTTTCATCATTTTCACACCTTCGCTACCTTGCTTTTCATTGTTTCTTTGCTTCTCCAACCCTTTGGTTTGGGTTTTCCATATGAACAGCTGCTGAATTCTGTTGAACTCTTCTGGAGGTAACGAGTCTACCCCTTTCCTGGTTCTTTGATTCAAGAAACCTTCCAGATCTAGGTTCTCTTTCTCAAGAATCTCCTGTAGTTCATGGTCCTCCATTTCCATCTCATTTTGGGTCATTTCATGGTCCATCTCTAGTTTCACATCATTCATCTTAGTTTCTTTCTATCTATTATTATCTTGTGTTTGTTCACTATCTTCTTCTTTCCCCTCCTCCACTAGACCTTCTTCCTTTGCCTAATCTGCATTTGTTATCCCTTCTTCCTCTTCGAGAAATTGGAACCTGTTTTGACTGACTTGTTTCCCTTCTGATTTTTGTATTTTTGGCCCCCTTTTGCTTCATTTCCCTTTGTATGCCACCTTGTGAAAGCTTTTAGACTCTTTCATTGTGTTAGCTTTGCTCTTATTCTCTATTTTACTGAGAGGGCAGTCTCTGAATAGGTGCACATGTTCATGGCATTTGTGACATCTGAATGGAATATGTTCATAATCTACTGTTTGCACCCATTCTTCATCGAATACTTTCAAGATTATCTCATCCGGTAGAGCTCTAGAGAGATCCATCTCCACACTTATTCTAGCAAAGGAAGTATACTTTCCCCTCCTAGTGGCCGCAGAAGCTTTGACAAAACGTCTTAACTTATTTCCTATGGCAGATAAGGATTCCATTTACCAGTGATCATGAGGTAGAGAGTAGAGTTTTACCCAAACTGGGACCGAAGTAAATGTCTCGTACTCCGAAACAAAATTCATGATCCATGGTCACATATAGAGGCCTGCTACAGCATAAAAGTAGGGCCCTCCTTCAAACACTCTGTCCTTATCTTCAATGTTTGCAAATACCACAATGAAAAAAACCTTTGACCTAAGATGTAGGTCAATGCTTCCTTTTGGTTTCAAGTGGTATTTAATCCACATTTGTAAAGCTTTTTCAGTAGGCCTTAAACTCATGAATTTACAAATTATTGCATATGTCAGCATGTGGTCGCTATGCGCTTGCAGAGAAGGATCATTTAAAACGACTTTGGGTGTAACTGCAACTTTGGGTTTACATGGTTCTGTGTGTGCTTTGTCTTTTTTTCCCTGTTCCTTGTCTTCTTCCTCATTTTCCTTAGTTCTATTATTCTCCCTTGAGTTATTACTATCTTGTTCCCCTTCATTCTTGCTTGTAGGAGGGAGTGGAGCTCCCTCCTTTGTGACCTTCCATGGAAAAAAACCTCTGCAAAACCCTGAAACCCTAGCTATTCACCCTGCACAATCCCACTCCTCGCCCAATTCCTTGTCAATCTTGTTCCATTTTTACTCTTTGGACCCATTAAATTAAACATGTACTAACCATTTAATTTGAGAGTTAATTTTACTCACCAATTTATATGGATTTCACATCAAATCTAATAAATTTTGAAATTCTAGGGTACATTTTGAAATTCTGGCGTAAAGTAGAAAACTGTATTGTACTAAAAAAGTAGAAAATGGTACATTTTGAAATTCTAGCCTAAAGTAGAAAACGACCAACGCAATGTATGTTGAAATGTAATTTCAAAGTGCCGCATTTAATTCATGAAAACAACCTGTTTCCATCGGAGAGCTTTTGCTGAGGTAGTGGTTTTCCTCTGAGGGGCTCCGCTACTGTACACCTTTTGACGCATGTCCACAGTACTTTTTGCAAAACAACTTTTCATCGGGATGTAACATTTGTTTGGTTTGGGCAAGCGATATTCGTCCGATTGCAAGGATGGATGATGTCTATTGATTAAACCAAAGTTAATGTACATGCTTGCAGCACATGAACATTACGTGAAGTTCTGAGTTTGACCATCGTTTACTTCAGTAAAATAATTAATGGTATTTACTTTGGTTCGTAGAATATAGGTAAAAGACTTTTAATTTTATTGTTTTTTATCATGTATGAGAAGTATGGCATAGTAAACGCATGTCAGTTTTTTTTTATTGTTCCATATGTAATGTATTTGTTTTGAGTTGTGTATTGTAATGCAAGGGAAGAAACACATAGCAGTGTGAAGCAAAAAACAAAGCAGAGGGCGAATGTAATTTTGTTAAAAAGGGAAATGCAATGTAAACGAAGCAGCGTGAGGGAAATATATGCAGCAACGCATATGTATTTTTTTTGTTGATTGAAATGTAATGTGAAGAATGCAGCAGGGGATATGTAAGAGTTTTATTTTACAGCAGTAAATGTAAGATTGGTTTTTTTACAGCAGTGAATGTAAAGAAAATTTACACACAATAGTGTAAAATTTCTAGAAGAGACAGAGTAATATTTTTATATGGAACTGGAAGTTCTTGGTGAATCCCTCTATTAAGAGGAAGAAGCATTTGTAACAAGTTGTCTTATTAATGAATACGAAGTGTTTTTATGTGTGAGAAAATATATGTCTTCTCAGAAATCAATTATAGCTTCCATGTGTTAAGATCATATGGCAAAAACAGAGTATTACTCTATGTTCAGTGATTTTGTTTTGGAATTTATGAGAAAATTCCCAACAGTGGTATCAGAGCTTGTCCAAACTCTTTGAAGGTGTCAAAAAAGCTGAAGGAAGGATTTTTATTACAACAGCTTCTCCAGTAGTGTGAAGACTCAATAAAAAATCCAAGGTATTTCACAAGTTCTTTTTTGTATCGCTGTTGGAGACACTCAATGATTTTTAGATATATAGTTTTTATTTTGAAGCATAGTTTAGAGTGCAAGAATGGCCACCACCAGCACTAGCATGGGTATGTTTAATATTCAGCTCCCACAGTTTAATGGAAAAAACTATGACTATTGGGCAATAACCATGACAACCCTGTTTGCTTTTCAAGATTTATGGGAATTAGTTGAAGATGGTTTTGAAGAACCAGCAGATGAAAATGAGTTTAATAAGTTAACTCAGGCAGAGAAAGATCTGTTGAAGAGCAATAAGAAGAAGGATTCAAAATCCCTCATATATTTGTATCAAGCAGTGCATGAGAGTGTGTTTCCAAGGATAGCAGTAGCCAAGACATCCAAAGAAGCATGGAAAAATCTCAAGACAACCTATCATGGCATGGAGAAAGTGAAGACAACAAAACTACAGTTGCTAAGGAGAGATTTTGAGAATATTTGCATGAAGGAGTCAGAGAATATTGACTCATTATTCACACATGTGATTGATCTGGTCACACAGATAAGGACTCAGGGAGAAATTTTTAAGGAAAGGAGGATTGTGGAGAAACTATTGAGGATCCTACCCTCAAAGTTCGATGTGATTGTCACCACCATAGAAGAGACAAAGGATCTCTCAAACTTTTCAGTTGATGAACTTCATGCATCACTGATAACACATAAGCAAAGGTTGAGTAGAAATGAAAACTCGTCTCTAGAGCATTCCTTCAAGACCCAGATGTCCTTTGGAAGAGGAAGAGGTCAAGGCAAAGGAAACAAGAGAGGAAGAGGCAGAAGCCAAAACAAAGGTGGAAGAAACAGTTCAGCAAACACTCAAAGAAGAGGCAGCAATCCAAATCAGAACCAAGGCCAAGGCAGCAGTCAACAAAGTGGACAACATCATGCTCAAGGACAAAGGTATGATAAATCCAATGCTCAATGTTATTATTGTAAAAAATATGAGCATTATGCCAATGAATGTAGGAAGAAGAAGCATTATATGAATAATAAATCTAGTGCAAATATCACTAGAGAAAATGTTAGCCAAGGTAATGTGCTTTTAGCTTGTAACATGGCTAAAACAAACAGTGATGATATATGGTTTCTAGACTCTGGTTACAACAACCATATGACAGGAAACATAGACCTGTTTTCTGCTTTAGATCAAAATGTGAAATCATAAGTCACACTTGGGACTCATAGTGAAATTTCTGTTATGGGAAAAGGAGAAGTTAAAATATTTACAAAGAAAGGTGAAAAGAAAACCATAGCAGATGTCTATTATATTTGTGGAATGAAATGTAACCTCTTAAGTATTGGTCAGCTTGTTCAAAAGGGGTACAATGTTTTCTTTGTGAATGATGCGTGCACCATCATGGATAGAGCACCCAGCAAACGATGTATTGTTGAAGTGAAGATGACGAGGAACATGATGTTCCCTCTTAGAATAAAGGCAGATTTGAAAAACAAAGAAGTAATTGCAGCAGTTACCCAAGAGGCTTTCCAAAGCGTACCAAATGATGAAAATTGGTTGTGGCACTTGAGATTTGGACATCTCAATTTTCGAGGTCTTAACTTGTTGAGTAGAAAAGGAATGGTAAGTGGATTACCATTGATAGAGAAACCAGACAACCTTTGTGAAGGTTGTGTCTTGGGGAAACAACACAGAGAAACTTTTCCATCAGTGAAAAGCATAAGGGCAAAGGCACAGTTAGAGATTGTCCACTCAGATTTATGTGGACCGATGCAAACTCTATCATTAGGAGGCAGCGAATATTTTCTAACATTCATTGATGATTTCACCAGAAAGACTTGGGTTTATATCCCGAAGAACAAAAGTGAAGTGTTTGAAAAATTTCGAAATTTCAAAGCACTTGTAGAAAATGAAAGTAGGTTGCATATCAAAGTTCTAAGAACTGATAGAGGAGGTTAGTATATCTCCAAAGAATTTCTACGTTTTTGTAGAGAAAATGGAATTCACAAATAGTTTACCACAAGGTACACTCCTCAGCAAAATGGAGTCGCTGAAAGGAAGAACAGGACAATCATGGACATGGCGAGGAGTATGCTGAAGGCAAAGTATTTGCCAAATGATTATTGGGCTGAAGCTGTACATTGTGCAATATATATTTTGAATAGATGCCCTACAAAAGAAGTGATGAACAAAGTGTCGGAAGAAGCATGGGGTGGGAGAAAGCAAGGAGTCGCCCACATGAAAGTTTTTGGATGTGTGGCTTATGCACACATTCCAGATCAGCGTAGGAGGAAGTTGGACAACAAAGGGGAGAAATGTATTTTCATTGGATACAGTAAAGAATCCAAAGCTTACAGGTTGTATATCCCATCTACCAAGAAGTTTTTTATGAGCAGAGATGTTCAGTTGATTGAGAAAGAAGCTTGGGATGAAAGCAAGAGAAAACAGTGAATGTTAAAAATTGTTTGTCTCGTGATGAAGATGATGAGGAGATGGCTGAAATACATCCCCAACCAGCAGCGCCAACACAAGGACAACAAGAGACACCCTTGAGGAGAAATGAAAGTGCTTCTCCAAGCACACCACAAGGAGGAAGTTCAAGTGCATATTCAAGCACTTGTACACCAAATGAAAGAGGTAAGAAGTTCAGAAATTTGAGTGATATTTATGAACAAAAAGCAGCAAATGAAGGTATGAATTCTTTGCTTGCATTATATTGTCATGTTGATGACCCTATTCATTTCGAAGAAGAAATTAAGGATAGGAAATGGATAGAAGCTATGGATGAAGAGATCAATGCCATAGAAAGAAACAAGACGTGGGATTTGGTTGAACTACCAAAAGGAAAAGAAGTCATTTGAGTTAAATGGGTTTATAAAACCAAGAGTAATGCTGAAGGCAAAATAGAAAGACACAAAGCAAGACTGGTTGTCAAATGATATAAGTAGCAGTATGGGAGAGACTATGAAGAAACTTTCGCACCAGTTGCTAGAATGGAAACCGTGAGAGCAGTGTTGTCCATAACAGCACAAAACAAGTGGAAAGTTTACCAAATGGACGTGAAGTCAACATTCCTAAATGGAGTGTTAATGGAAGAGGGTTACATTGAACAACCTCTAGGCTATGAAAAGAAAGGCCAAGAGCACAAAGTGTGCAGATTGAAGAAAGCTCTTTATGGGCTGAAGCAAGCACCAAGAGCATGGTACAGCAGGATAGATTCTTATCTACAGGAAAATGGATTTCAAAAGTGTGAGAGAGAACCTACTTTTTACATCAAAGAAAAAGATGGTAAAATTCTAATTGTTGTGTTATATGTTGATGATGTTATTTTCACAGGTAATGACGAATATCTGATTGAAAATTTCAAAGCAGACATGAAAGAGGAATTTGAGATGATTGACATGGGTTTGCTGATATACTTCTTAGGAATAGAAGTAGAACAAAGTGAAAATGGGATTTTTATCTCACAAAAGAAATATGCAAATGAAGTGTTGGAAAGATTTAATATGCAGGACAGCAAGGCAACGATCACTCGCATAGTGATGGGATTAAAACCCAACAAAGAGGACAACAGTAAGGATTTTGATCCTAGTTTGTACAAGAGCATAGTTGGAAGCTTCATGTATTTGACTACAACTAGGCCAGACATAATACACGTTGTCAGTTTAATTTCCAAATTCATGGAGAGGCCAAAAGAAGCACATTGGCAGGTAGCAAAAAGGATTATGAGGTATGTTAAAGGTACTAAAAGGTTTGGCATTTTATATACTGTTTCAGAATGTTCAAATTTAATTGGATACACTGATAGTGATTGGGCTGGAAGAGTAGATAATCGGAAAAGCACATCCAATTATGTTTTTCACATGGGTTCAGGAGCCATTTCATAGGCTTCTAAAAAACAGCCTATTGTAGCATTGTCTACAACAGAGGCTATATATGTGGCAGCTACAGCAGCAGCATGTCAAGCAGTTTGGATGTGAAGGATGTTAAGGAGCTTATGCCAAGAACAAACATACACAACTGTGATTTTTTGTGACAATAGCTCAGCTATTGCATTATCTAAGAATTTTTTGTTTCATAAGAGAACGAAACACATTGACACAAAGTTTCACTACACGAGGGAATTGGTGAACAATGGAGAAATTGTCTTAAAACATTGCAGAACTCAGAAGCAGGTTACAGACATTCTGAGCAAGCCATTAGACCAAAAAAGTTTTGAGTTTTTGAGGAAATGTTTGGGTATGACTAATAACCTAGCAGTTGAAATTAAAGGGGAGTGTTGAAATGTAATTTCCAATTGCCGCATTTAATTCACCAAAACAAACTGTTTCCATCGGACCGCTTTAGCTGAGGTAGTGGTTTTCCTCCGAGGGGCTCCGCTCCACAGTACTTTTTGCAAAACAACTTTTCATCGGGACGTAACATTCGTTTGGTTTGGGCAAGCGATATTTGTCCGATTGCAAGGATGGATGATGTCCGTTGATTAAACCAAAGTTAATGTATATGCCTACAGCACATGAACATTACGTGAAGTTTTGGGTTTGACCGCCGTTTTTTTCAATGAAATAATTAATGGTATTTACTTCGGTTCATAGAATATAGGTAAAGGACTTTTAATTTTATTGTTTTTTATCATGTACGAGAAGTATTGCATAGTAAACGCATGTAAGGTTTTTTTTATTATTGCATCTGTAATGTATTTTTTTTAGTTGTGTATCCTAATGCAAGAGAAGAAAGTGCGAAGCAAAAGGAGCGCAGAGGGCGAATGTAATTTTGTTAAAAAGGGAAATGCAATGTAAACGAAGTAGCTTGAGGGAAATATATGCACCAGCCCATATGTATTTTTTTTATTGATTGAAATGTAAGGTGAAGAATGCAGTATGGGATATGTAAAAGTTTTATTTTACGACAATAAATGTAAGATTGTTTTTCTTATAGCAGTGAATGTAAAGAAATTTTACACACAGTAGTGTAAAATTTCCAGAAGAGACAGAGTAATCTTTTTGTATGGAACTGGAAGTTCCTGGTGAATCCCTCTATTGAGAGGAAGAATCTTGGTGAATCCCTCTATTGAGAGGAAGAATCTTTTATAACAGGTTGTCTTATTAATGAATACAAAGTGTTTTAATGTGTGAGAAAATATCTGTCTTCTTAGAAATCAATTATAGCTTCCCTGTGTTAAGATCCTGTGGCAAAAACAGAGTATTACTCTATGTTCAGTGATTTTGTTTTGGAGTTTACAAGAAAATTCTCAACAATGTAACCATCACACTGAACCATTTGCAAGTGGTTGCTCTGGCATCAGGATCACGAGGTTATTCAAGCAAATGGTGCACTGGTTTCAGGATGAATTAGCCGAGTTGAAGCAGTGACATCGTCAGAACGAAATAGACGAAGCCCACCAGCTATGAATATGTGATAGTGTCCGCCATTATTCCCAATTCAATGCTTTCCTCGGAGCACAACTATCCCCTCTCTTACTTTGAATGCCATAAATGGGCTTATCAATTAATATACGCTAACGCTTAAATGGGTTTGACGATGAATTAGCGCGCGCACACGACAAAAAGAGAATCCAATCAAAGTAGCGGGCGGGGCATGGGAAGTGGACAAAAACATTTGGAATCCTATCCCAGAATACGGAATCGTAGGGGGGCGGTGGGGACCAATTTAAGCGTAGCGTATATTATCATGGGAAGTGGACAAAAACATTTGGAATCTATCCCAGAATACGGCATCGTAGGGGGCAGTGGGGACCAATTTAAGCGTAGCTTATATTAATTGATAAGCCCATTTATAGCATTCAAAGTAAGGGAGGGGATAGTCGTGCTCCGAGGAAAACATTGTATTGGGGATAATGGCGGAAACTGTCGCATATTCATGGCCGGTGGGTTTCGTCTGTTTCGTTCTGACGATGTTACTGCTTCAACTCTACAGAATAGTGTGGAGGGAGGACAGTCGAGGCTACAATTTGCCTCCCGGTTCCAGTGGGTGGCCATTGATTGGAGAGACCTTGAGCTTCATGCGAGGGATTAATTCCATTTCTAAACCACGCCAATTCATTCAAGATCGAGAGCAAAGGTACTGTTAATTCTTTAGAAAATCTATGCATTCTTTCAATTCTTTATTTCATTCATTTAATTAACGTTGAAGATCGAGTGCCAAGGTACTGTAAATTTTAACTTAAAGATCGAAAGCTAACGTATTGTTAATTCTTTAGAAAATCTATGCATTCTTTAAATTCTTTAATGCATTCTTTAATCTTAGCGTTCAAGATCGAGTGCTAAAGTATTGTTAATTTCAACGTTCAAGATGGAGAGCCAAGGTACTGTTAATTTTAACATTGGCGCGTATATTATAAATCAAATACAATATGTGAATTCTGTGAACGCAAACTGCGCAGGTATGGGAAGATATTCAGAACAAATTTGTTTGGAAGATCTCGAATGATTGTGTCTGTGGACCCAGAATTCAACAAGTATATTCTGCAACACGAAGGCAGGCTGGTTCAATCCAGCTATCTGAGACCTTTTCGAAAACTCATCGGCAAATACGGTTTGCTTTCGGTGTACGGAGATCTCCAGAAGAAGCTCCACGGAACGGCCGTAAATTTCCTGAGGTTCGAGAGGCTAAGTGTGCACTTCATGGAGGACATACAGAACCTTATGCACACCACCTTCGCCCAGTGGCAAGCCAAGGGGCATATCCATCTTCATCATGAGTGCCATCAGGTAAGCACCATCAAGAAACCGATTCCAAAAATATGAATAAGCATTCTTTGAATTTTAGAAAATCTATGCATTCTTCAAGAACTTTTTAAGTTCTAAAAACGTTGTGTATTTTTTGAACTTTAGAAAATATACAACTTTTTGAATTTTAGAAAATCCGTATATTTAAAGAAAACTTCCTGATCTAACTGTGTATAGGAACATGCTCGGGTAGACTCTCCATCAGAAAAATTTCAGAATCTTATACACAATTCCATGAGCAAAATTTCTTCAAATATAAATAACTATGAAAATCTTCGATTTATACATTCTTAAAATTTAAATGCATTCTTCAAATTCTAGAAAACTCTATACATTTTTTGAATTTTAGAAAATCTATGCATTCTTTAAGCATTCTTTTAATTTTAGAAAAATCTTTAAATTCTAGAAAAGCTATGCATTCTTTAAGCATTCTTTAAAGTGTAGAAAAGCTACGCATTATTTAAGCATTAATCTTTATGGATTTATTAAACATTTATCGAAATAAAACTAAATTGAACTACGAAACCTGCCTTTTATTACTGGTATCGGATTGGATTTGTCTCCCATGTGGTATGTATGGTGGTGAACTAACAGTTTTCCGTTTAAATTGGATTTGTCTCACATGTGATATTTGTTACAGTTTGTTCTGAACTTGATGGCAAAACAATTGCTGGACTTATCTCCGTCCAAGGAGACGGAAGAGATCGGTAAAGCATTCGGCGATTTTTCTAAATCTTTCGTTGTCCTTCCCATTAGAATCCCGGGTACAGCGTACTGGAAAGGATTGAAGGTACTCAATACTTTTCTCCCTTATTTTACTGATAACTAATTTAATTGGTTCTTACCGGATGAGTAATGACTAGTATCGCTGCAGGCCAGAGATTTTCTGATGAAAAAGATTTATGTGAGTATAAAGTACAGAAGGGAGCATCCAGAAGTTGTCCATAATGATTTCTTAGGAGAACTCTTGAAAGAAGACTTATATTCAGAAGAAATTATAGCAGATTTTGTACTATTCCTGCTCTTCGCTGGTCACGAGACCTCAGCCTCAACGATGGCATTTGCTATCAAATTTCTCACGGATTGTCCCCAGGCACTTCGGGAGCTGAAGGTGTGTCAATGTATTATAAATAAAAGCATTTCATATTTCTTATTGGTATTGGTATTCTAAATAAAAGCATTTCATATGTTGGACTGCACTGATGGTGGAATATGCACCACACAGGCGGAACACAACGCTCTGTTAAAGAGAAAGGGGAGTCCAAGAAACCAAAACCTCACTTGGGATGACTACCAGTCACTGAAATTCACCCAATGTGTATGTAATTAGTTACTGTTTTCATGACAAACCATACGATTTCTGTTTGGTGATAGGTTGTTAGAATTTTTTTATCTTCATTACAAATTTTGTAACATATGTTTATATATATATAAATGAATTCATGAAGATCATTTAAAATTTCCTAGTAGCTTTTATCAGTTTGTGTTGCCTTAGTATTTTTTTTTCAGTTACCTAAACTTCGATAATTGTTATATTTGAGACCAGATATATGGTGTTGTATTTGTTCAATTCCCAGGTCATAAATGAAACACATCGTCTCGCCAACGTTGCTCCAGCGGTTTTCAGAGAAGCAATAGCAGACATTAAAATTAAAGGCATTTAATAATATATTGTTTTTAGTCTTCTTGGTTGATATTCATGTTTCTACTGAAATTTACAATTTTATTTATGTATATGTACTTTTTCTGGAAGGGTTGAAACGTATAAAATCTCAACTCATACTTCCAAATCCAGCGTTTCTTTTAATCTTTTCAGTGCAAATCTGATCATCATAAACTTGTGTTATCAGGAGGCTTTGTCATCCCAAAAGGGTGGTCAGTCTTGGTGCTTATGAACGGCATCCATCTGGACGACAAGTACCATTCTTCTCCGCTCAAGTTTGACCCATGGCGTTGGCAACAGATTCTGGAAAATAATGTAATTAATTAGCATCAAAACCGTCACTTCATTAATTAATTCTCTTAGTAATCTTTGTGTGTCTAATTCTGTTAGTAATCTTTCGGACTTTATATTGCAGGAGCTCTACAAGAACCCCTCTTTTATGCCATTTGGAGGGGGGCTCAGGCTCTGTCCAGGAATGCATCTGGCAAAACTTGAGCTGGGCCTCTTTCTCCATCACTTCATCACCAAATTCAGGTCATGTGCTTCATTCTTATACTTCATTCACAGCAAGATAAATAAGACATCAATTTTATGAACATTGTACATGTACATTGTGTTTTACAAGAATGTGCTAAAATTGTCTTAATATTTGCAGATGGGAGCCACTGGATGATGATAAGATCTCCTACTTTCCTGTTTCCCACTTGACTAAAGGCTTTACGATCCGTCTACATCCTCAAGAACAAATGGATGATTAATCTCAGTATAATAGGATTTGATTGATGCAGTATGGAGTATTAGTAACAGTAAATAAGTTTGAAAGAATGGATAATTAATCGCATTATAATAGGATTTGATTCATGCACTGTGGAGTATTAAAAACAGTAAATAAGTATGAAGCTTAAAACAATAATTGCCCCGCTGTGGACATATAAATATCATCTCGGTTGGTGTGAGTAGATATCATATCGGTTGGTGTGAGTAGATTTCAAGGATATTTATGTATTTCCTGTATTGAAGCGTGTGGATAATGTATTAACCATATATTTATGTATTGAACCGTGAGGACTTTGATTTTCATGGGGATAATGTATTAATCAGCTATTATTGGATATCCTTGTTTAAGGTTCCAAGTGATAAAAAGGTTGTTTAAGCAAGGTCCCAAGTTGGGGATATATTGACAAATAAATTGTAATGGAAAAACAAAACAAAAAAATTCATAACCAATGGAGACAAAGACATGATATACATGTGTTATGAATATGAAATGCATTCACACAGGGAACACGTAGCTAAATTATTGCATTTTGAAAAATTTATTGATTAGAGAAGAGTTGCAAAGTGTTATATTAGCAACGCAGCCAACTGTGCTTTTCTTTCTTTCCCAATATAAAGAGTATATTATCTCGAGTTTTTCATAACATTTAAAATAGAATAATGGTGAGATGCAGAAATCCCCTAATGATTTGATATGTTGATATCAATGGTGGCACTGAATAATAATGTCAAGCCATGAAATTTATATATTTTCAACTCCTTAGTCATTTCGAACGAGATTTTACATATTTATAAAGATATCAAATAGCAAACTCAATTCCCTTCCCTAGGTTCAAATAGCATTAACACTCAAATAAATTATTAGACATTACTATTTCAAATTTACCAAGATTATATATTTTATAATTTCTATGGACTAATTTATTAAAAAAATTGTTTAAATGAAGATTTATATTTAAAAGAAAATAAGCTTGAGCTTTGCGATCTCTCAGGCAAAGATGAAGGAAGGTAGTGCGATGGTAGGGTCTCAGATTATTCCCTCTCCGACTGATCTGATCGAGATATCAATCCAACACAAGCGTCATCGCGAGGACATGAACCTGCTACGAACGGATCTCATAACGGATTCATTGTGTTAGGGTACTATAAATTTTATAGGATGAGTTATTGTTTTACTTGATTATTTGGGTTTGAGAGATTTAAATAATATTTCGTCCTACAAATTATTTCCAAGAAAAAATAGAAAAAGTAAAGAAATGGGCTTGCAAGACAAAATGTGCCCTTAGGATAAAGTAATTATGTTTTAGTATAAATTAATTTTGTTTTAATAAAGTTAATCATGTAATTTAATCACGATTAATTAATATGTAATAAAACCGACAAGCAACAAAAGGCAATTGTTGTATCTGATAAGCTCAATGCTCCATCTGATGGTTTGATGGGCTCCTCGTGAGATGAACGCCCGACAAGGTTTTTCAGCCCCCCTAACCATCTTACCTTTATCCGCAGGGGGAGTTCAAAAAGTGGTTTCCTCCTCGTCGGTCCCACCCTTACGTGTCACCTCCATGTTATTTTGCAGCCCTCCCCCCCTCACAAACCACTTATTTCGATCCCCCTCCATAATCTCCCAACCTTCTCCCCCTTTCCCGCTAGCTCTTCCCGCGTGCTCCCCTCCACTCCTACCCCGACACCTGGCCATGTTCGTTAAGTAGTTAACATTTGACCTCACTATCACTCCCACACCACTCACTGCGTGCGACTTGGGCTTTTGTCCCTACTTACCTCCACGCCATGTCTCCACATCATCCCCCACCTCCATGTGACACAAAGACACCTCTGCGATACCCCATAATCACACTCTTATTGATACACATAAATAGGCATTTCATCTGCTCCTCAAATAAAACTCAATATCTGGCAACCTCAATTTGTACCAAAAATTTCTTCATGCGGAAGCTTGAATTTCTCAAACAAAATTCATATACCTGGTTATAAAATCATAGTCGAATACCATACTCAGTCCTTTTTCAATAATCCCTTCTTATGATTCTTCGATAAATAACCAAACTTTGCTTACAAGTTAATAATGGACCATAGCTTTTGAAATCTTCACTTTTACCTTCCAAATACTTTCTTTCTTATCTGGATATTAACAAGCATCTATAGACACATTCCCATACCAATAATTAGGCCTTTCGACCCAACTTCTCTCTGCGCTTCTCCATGATGTCCGCATGCCCAGCTTCTCTTCCTAAAATGCTCAATATTCGCAATAGGCAAACAATTCAGTGTCTTGGTAATAATTTCAGTATCATCCCTCTCCGTGTCCTTGACAACCACGATCTTCGCCTTCTTCAGATAATGCAATGAAAGGTCGGTCACAGCATCGCGCAATATACTCTTCTGAATCAACAACACATTGCAGCAATCCCAGATTTTATTGATTCGATGTCGAATTGGTTTGCCAATTGTTGTATTACGATATGCTACAAGAGTTTGGGCATGTAACCACAATTCGATATGGTATCACTACCCTCCTCAACTGCAAAACGCATCGATTTAAACTCTGACATACGCCAATTCCACAAATGCCGATATAATATCAACCACTGTTCTACGTGCTCTAAGCTGGCGATCCAATCTAAATCTCTATACTCTGATGTGATTGCAATCAGCACTCACAAGCCATAACGTTTTGAAAGCCAAAACTGTTAATAACAACTACAGTTCTGATCCGATGTAATCGGTAATTGGAAGTCACATTTATTTGAATATCAAAGCTGTCAAGAGTTGTAGTTCCAATCCGATTGATTGATCGGAGTCGGAAATCGCACATGCAAGTGTGCTTCCACCTTTTAACTATCCTCTTATCCGATCCGATTGGATAATTAACCACATTCACCTGTAAAATCACGAAACCGATATCCTTTGGAACCAATTAATATCACTTCGTGTTAGATTCATTGCTAAATTGATTAACATGGAAACCTTCCCTTTTTATTTCAATGCCATAAGTTCTGGGGATCCGATGCATTTCAAAACGCAGATCAAACTCAATTCAATCAATTATACAGACATACCATACTCGCGTTTCCACAAATTTCGAATGCAATTCTTCAACGTTGTATACACTCTATACAATCTGCAATTACAACTGATCTAATGGTAAATAACACTGCGCGTTCTATTTTCTATCAATTTTAACATCATAAAGCATAATCGATGTATTCAAACCACAATTATATTCAAAGAATGAAACAGTCTCCGCTCTTGGGCAATTACACAAAACTGATCACTGTTTCTTTTTTTTACACATCTTAATCCTAAATCTGAGCATAGCACTCCACACCAAACCTCACACTCACACCATCGCTCCTCTTGCTCTGCTCAAAGACACACACAAACTCTAATCAATCTAAAAGAATCCTCCGAGCTCATTACAATTTTCCTCTATTTATTATCCACTCAAATAATTCTCCTAAATTATCTAACAGAGTTTCCTATTTTTTTCAAGAAAGAACAAAATTCTTCTATTCCGTTGCTTTCCAAGCACACCTATACTAACAGCTCTATCTCAAAATCCAAAATAACCTAATCTCCTATTTATTACAATAACAAATTATTTGAGTAATCCAACCTCCTCAGTAAATTGATTTTTGACCAACAGTAAATAAATTTCACTGGATTTAACCACAACATGTGGACAAATCTCCACATTGCTGGCTGGGTCTAGATGCTCCTACATCAGACTCCCAAAGTTTAAATTAGCCATGATCTCTTGATCATACACTCCTGATCTGTGTCCTCCTGGATCCCATACTTGGTTTGATAGTCTGTCCTTGGTTACTGCTGTTGTTGTTTGTCCCTCAAGTCTCTGTTAACTATGTTGTAATGCATCACTATTTGATGTTGTCCTTTTCACATACCTCACTGTTGTTTTGCTCACTCTAATTTGCAATTCCTCATTCCCTTCACATGTACCATTTCTTCCAGCCAATCTTCCTTTCTTCTTTTGTCCTGCATTTGTTTCACTGGAATGCTGTAGTATGAGTTTCCATAACTCATCCAATTCTTTGTCCATTTCATTTCCCATGTGCTAAATACTATTCTGCTGCAGCTGATTGCGTTCTTGAATTAGAACATCATAATCTTTGTGCCAATAATCTTCCCTATACATTTCCGAAATGTACCAATGCCTTTTTCCAGGTTCTTATTTTGGTTTCTCATTCATGACTTCATCATTACTTGCTTCAAATTCTAGCATACCTTCCATTAATCTGATCTGTTCTTCTTGATTCCGATTGACTTCACAATGCCCTTTTCTTGCATGTAAATCTTCATCAAAATTAATCAGCTTAATAGATTCAAATGCTTTACTTGGCTTCATCATTAAAAGATTCGACTTATACCACAAATCTGCAATCTTATCTAGAAGTTCTCTCAAAAGTTCTGCACCATCTTTACTAACTGTTTTGTCCATAATATCTGTCTTTAATCCTCCTTCACTTTGGCTTTCTTCAAGATCAATGATCTTCAATGACTCAGTGTATCCTTTCAATTCAAAAATTCTTTTGCCATCCTCCTTATTCTGCATATGACTATGAGTAGTCATTTCTTCAACAGTCTTCAATAATTGTTTGTCTTTCCTCAAGTCAATGTGACCTGCAAACACACAACAATTTTCAGTTTTCAAAATGCAATACCTTTCATTTTCTTTTGATGCTACAAGAACCAATCCTCCATCATAGATCTTTTGGATTTCAGTGGATCCTTCTTGCCGTGACTCGATTTCTCTGAGTCTTCCCTTCTTTAACAAATCAATATGAATTTGTTCAAGTTCCCTGAACTCGTTCATCAGCTTGCCATTCAACCTTTGTTGCAATAGCTTCCACTTCATCGTTTTCTTCAGTTTCCATCTGTATTTTCGGTCTTCACTTATCTTCCTTTGTACAGCCAGACCAATTTCTGGTTCTTCATTCTCTTGCCAGCTTCTATACTTCTGTAATTTAATGCCTTCCATAAATTCAATCTCACGTAGCTGATCATTCCTTCCAAATCTTTGGTTACTTCCATATTCATCTTGCTGAGTTAATATTTTTGTCTCCTTCATGTCTCTGAGGACATAACTCCCTTGTTGCTCCTGATCTTTCATCTCACCTTCATATAATCGCTGCTTAATTTCTCTGATCTCAGCATCATATTTATTAATGATGTCTTCCACACCTTTTTCTCCATCACATTCTGTAAGCTTTGTTTCTCCTTTGGGTTCCTTGAGTAATATCTCCAAGAACTCTATCTCCTTGTGAAATCTCTCCAGCAGATCATCACAATTTCCAGTCTCAGCTTCATTCTTTTCCTCACAATCCTCCTGAGTTGACCTGTTTTCCACATTATCATATTGCAAACATCTTTCATCAATTCCATTAAACAAATTCATTAGTTTACCTTTTTGTAGTCCCACTATGGAATTATCTTTAGACTGCTAGTCTATATCAACCTTATCTAACTGTTTTGCCCCAAACAGGATTTCATCTACGAATTCCTTCTGTTGCAAATGATCAACACCTTCTTCCTCCAAAAAGGATTCTTCATCATATTTTACCTCAAGAGCTTCATTCTTGGTTGTGACAATTTCATCAAGCTGTCCATCATCCTCTACATATCCTGCAAACATACACAAACTATAAGAATCAAAATCACAAGGCTTCATTGCCTCATCTGCTTCCTTTGTCAACATATCTTCGAATTGTTCTGAACTTTGCCAGTAGTCCATGAGATCTTCAGCTGACCTCTCATTATCCTCTTTCCCCAACATTTCACCTTGTTTTGGTCTGCAAATGGAAACTTCCAATTCTACCTCTACTTCTCTGAGTTTCTCTGATTCCTCTTGAGCACTCAATATCTGCTCAATCTTTCTCAATTCTTCTACTATCTCTGACTTCACTTGCTGAGTTCTCCTTTCTCGTAGCCTTGGCCACTTTACTCTTTTCCTCATGGTCTAAACACTTTTCTGCAGCATCTTCATCAATATTCCAATTTGGAAATCTATCTCAACTTTCTCTCGGTCAAACTCTTCTTGACTCATCCTCATGCCATTTGCTTTGGCATCTTCCCTTCTGCTGTGGCTTCCTTGTGAACTTCCGTTATGACTATCTGTAGTCATTTTCTGCTCCTCTCTTTCCATGAGCTCTTTTCACCTCTGCAACAAGGCTCTGCAACAGTAGGTCCTTCTTACTGCAATCTTGCCTCACTAAGATCTCCTTACTCAGTCTTTTGGTAAGCACGATCCCCTATCTGGAATCTTCTCCTGAGCAACACCTTTGCTCTCTCTAGGCTTCTGCAATCTCTCACTTTCTCTTTCGAAGACACTTCAATTGTCCTTTCTGTCCAATCTCTTGTTGGATTCTTCAAGTTCACTGCCACTTCTTCTTTTAAGAATGCATCTGATTCTTCTCTCACAACTTTTCTTGATTTATATTGCTGCAGTCTTCACCCTTTCTGATGCTGTCACCTCTGCTTTGAATAGATTTCCTCACAGCTGCAATCTCATACTAAACTTCATTCAGAAAACAAACTTATTCAGTTTCAACAGAGCCAAGCTCTAATACCAAAAATGACGCAAAGACACCTCTGCAATACCCCAGAATCACACTCTTATTGATACACATAAATAGGCATTTCATCTGCTGCTCAAATAAAACTCAATATCTGGCAACCTCAATTTGTACCAAAAATTTCTTCATGCGGAAGCTTGAATTTCTCAAACCAAATTCATATACCTGGTTATAAAATCATACTCGAATACCATACTCTATCCTTTTTCAATAATCCCTTCTTATGACTCTTCGATAAATAACCGAACTTTGCATACAAGTTAATAATGGATCATAGCTTTTGAAAACTTCACTTTTACCTTCAAATACTTTCTTTCTTATCTGGATATTAACAAGCATCTATAGACACATTCCCATACCAATAATTAGGCCTTTTGACCCAACTTCTCTCTGCGCTTCTCCATGATGTCCGCATGCCGAGCTTCTTTTCCTAAAATGCTCAATATTCGCAAGAGGCAAACAATTCAGCGTCTTGGTAATAATTTCAGTATCATCCCTCTCCGTGTCCTCGACAACCACGATCTTCGCCTTCTTCAAATAATGCAATGGAAGATCGGTCACAGCATCGCGCAATATACTCTTCTGAATCAACAGCGCATTGCAGCAATCCCAGATTTTATTGATTCGATGTCGAATCAGTTTGCCAATTGTTGTATTACGATATGCTACAAGAGTTTGGGCATGTAACCACAATTTGATACGGTATCACTACCCTCCTCAACTGCAAAACGCATCGATTTAAACTCTGACATACGCCAATTCCACAAATGTCGATATAATACCAACCACTGTTCTACACGCTCCAAGCTGGCGATCCGATCCAAATCTCTATACTCTGATGTGATTGCAATCGACACTCACAAGCCATAATGTTTTGAAAGCCAAAACTGTTAATAACAACTACAGTTCTGATCCGATGTAATCGGTAATTGGAAGTCACATTTATTTGAATATCAAAGTTGTCAAGCGTTGTAGTTCTGATCCGATTGATTGATCGGAGTCGGAAATCGCACATGCAAGTGTGCTTACACCTTTTAACTATCCTCTTATCCGATCCGATTGGATAATTAACCACGTTCACCTGTAAAATCATGAAACCGATATCCTTTGGAACCAATTAATATCACTTCGTGTTAGATTCATTGCTAAATTGATTAACATGGAAACCTTCCCTTTTTATTTCAATGCCATAAGTTCTGGGGATCCGATGCATTTCAAAACGCAAATCAAACTCAATTCAATCAATTATACAGACATACCATACTCGCGTTTCCACAAATTTCGAATGCAATTCTTCAACGTTGTATACACTCTATACAATCTGCAATTACAACTGATCTAATGGCAAATAACACTGCGCGTTCTATTTTCTATCAATTTTAAGATCATAAAGCATAATCGATGTATTCAAACCACAATTATATTCAAAGAATGAAACAGTCTCCGCTCTTGGGCAATTACACAAAACTGATCACTGTTTTTTTTTTTTTTTTACACATCTTAATACTAAATCTGAGCGTAGCGCTCCACAACAAACCTCACACTCACACCATCGCTCCTCTTGCTCTGCTCAAAGCCACACACAAACTCTAATCAATCTAAAATAATCCTCCCAGCTCATTACAATTTTCCTCTATTTATTATCCACTCGAATAATTCTCCTAAATTATCCAATAGAGTTTCCTATTTTTTTCAAGAAAGAACAGAATTCTTCTATTCCGCTGCTTTCCAAGCACATCTAGACTAACAGCTCTATCTCAAAATCCAAAATAAGCTAATCTCCTATTTATTACAATAACAAATTATTTGAGGAATCCAACCTCCTCAGTAAATTGATTTTTGACCAACAGTAAATAAATTTCACTGGATTTAACCACAACATGTGGACAAATCTCCACATTACTGGCTGGGTCTAGATGCTCCTGCATCGCCATGTCACCTCCCGCCTCCGCATCATATGTTTGTTTCATGGTTAGTTAAAGATATGTTTTTTCATATACAATACAGTCATTTAAAACATGGTTTACAAACAACTGTGAATGGATTTTCAAAAAGTGAAAGGGGTTTTCCCTGATAACATCCTCATGTACAAAAGTTCTCTCTGTTTTCTAATATCTTTCATGGTTTGGACAAATCTCCACATTACTGGCTGGGTCTAGATGCTCCTGCATCGCCATGTCACCTCCCGCCTCCGCATCATATGTTTGTTTCATGGTTAGTTAAAGATATGTTTTTTCATATACAATACAGTCATTTAAAACATGGTTTACAAACAACTGTGAATGGATTTTCAAAAAGTGAAAGGGGTTTTCGCTGATAACATCCTCATGTACAAAAGTTCTCTCTGTTTTCTAATATCTTTCATGGTTTGGGAGATTCAGATGAATCTTTGTAGCCATGTTTTCCCGAATTTTCCTGTTTTTGTTAGTGTTTTCAAATGTGGTTTCTAAGCATGTGGAAATGAATTTTTAAAACTGAAAGAGGTTTTTGTTTCCAACATCATAATTTACAAAAAGCTCTCCTAGTTTTTTAACAACTATTATGTTTTGGGACATACAAAGGGATTACATGACCCTATTTTTCAGAATTTCAGGAGGAAAAAATGCAAAGACAATTAGTGACTCGGATGCCACCTCATTAAATAAGAGTTGAAATCAAATTTGGATTGCTCTTATTTGTCACCAAAAATTCATAAAGATAGTGCCAAGTAGATTCATTATTTTTGAATTTCCTATATTTCCATTCTATTTGTGTAATACAGTTGGAGATATTTGTAACAAATCTTGATATTTTTCCAAGATATTTTAGCTTAGGATTTTTATAAATACTTCATCATTTGAATTAAGAAAGGTTGATTATTAAATATAATTTCTTTCGCGTATTGTAATTTTCTAGTTGCTAGAAGCATCAATAATACAAGGACATTCTTCACAGGTTTCATGTGGTGTACGATTTGGTGAAGTTTTTCTCTTGTCTATGTGTTTAGCCATTATCTTCTTTCTCTATCATTTCTGAAAAGCTTAATTACATAACATAAAATGTGATGAATAAGATATGCTATACAGAACACCCTATTCTAGTTGTTAGTAATTTATATGTTTTCTATTGAAGTCAAATTAAGGAATCTTTCATTGCTCCTTAGTTTCTACTGAATCTTACATCTCTTTTGTTTCATAATCCATTTAAAATTCTAAAAGACCCAACTAGTGCACTCTAGCTTGCCTTGTGAAACTCCTTCAAAATTTGATGCAAATGCAGTTAATGTTTAGACTCCATAGCCCAATGGAATTATAACAATTTAATCAACCAAGAAATCCAATAAAAAGCAATTAGTACAGTCATAACTAGCCTAAAATTCACATCAAACATAGTTAAATTTTTACAGAGAGATCCCTCTCTCAAGCTTGAAGGTCTAGATCCCAACGTCCAAAGTGGTTTTGATGTGATCCTATGTGTTTACTCCCTCAACCTCAAAAATACACAATGACAACAGAGTAGTGACCATACTAGGGACCTAACCTTTCAGATTTCCCATAAAAGTGTATCAAGTTCCAGATTTGTTTACTCATGGTGGATAGTGATCAGACACAAGAAGGTTGTATCATTCACCTGACGACTCCATGTTCAAAGTATCTAGACCTTCAAAGTTTTTAGTGTGACTCCACTGTCAAAGAATCCAGATTTGTAGAAAACTCTTGGCGACTCCACTGCAAGTTGATTAGATTTCTTGTTAAACAATATGACAGCTTATGTGGAAAATCCTTTGTCTTGTGAAGTTCTAAAATAGTTTAGGGATAAATTAGCTGATTTTAAAATTGATGAAGATTTTTCAAGGCTGTGTTTTGTTCTTTGAAAACGAGAAAAAATTCTCTAGAAGGTAAAATTTGTTTTCTTGAGTTAATTGCTGAAATATTTGAGAATGATATTGAACTTTTGGATTATCAGGTTCAGTCCTATAATTTCTGAGATCCTAAAAAATTCTTGGAAAATCTTCCTTCTCCAAAACAATATGAGATTGTATTGCCTTTTGATTTGCAGATTGTTGAGAATTATGTTTTCAAGTACAAGGTTGAAACTAAAAGGTGGGAATCAAGGTTTAACCTTGAGAATACAACCGATGAAATATTCCATGCTCAATTGGTCAATGAAGGCCTACAAGGTAAACTAATTAATCATGTCTTTACTTATCCTATAGAAAACTACATGGAGGTTCTTATTAGGTCAAGTGTTCAATCATGTTTTCATGACCAAATCCAACAATAGTTTCCATAGCACTCTACAACTTTGATTTTATGGAAAAAAAGTCAAGTTCTCCTTTTGATTATGCTAACAAATAGTCAAGCAACCCACTTGCTTCAGTAGCTACTTGACGGGCTTCATTGGCATTTTTATATTATTTGATTTAGCATAATTTTCAGGAGTGTAGGTTAGGTTGCAGTGTGCAAATAAGCCAAGCACTTTGAGCATCTTTTTCAAGATATTGTTAGTTTTAGTTTTAGATAGCAGTATGAATTTTAGTTGAGTGTGTATTTCAAATTTCATTTTGCATAATGGATTTGATTTCAATTTGAGAAATTTTCAGTAGCAGAGCTTTTATGGTAGAATGGGTTGTAGGTTTTGAGATCATCCCAATGGATCCGGCTACTAATCTATGGTGTTCTTGGCACTTGAAAAGGAGAGTGCCATCGCTAGCTGGAGCCACTGTTAGGGTCCTATAATTTTTATAGGATGAGTTATTATTTTACCTGATTATTTGGGTTTGAGAGATGTAAATAATGTTTCATTTTGAAAATTATTTCCAAGAAAAAATAGAAAAAGTAAATAAATGAGCTTGCAAGACAAAACATGCCCTTAGGATAAACTAATTATGTTTTAACATAAATTAATTTTGTTTTAATAAACTTAATATGTAATTTAAACACAATTAATTAATATGCAATAAAACCTACAAGTGACAAAAGATGATTGTCATATCTGTTAAGTTCTATGCTCCATCCGACGGTTCAATGGACTCCTCGTCAAATCAACGATCGACAAGGTTTTTCGGCCCCCCTACCTATCCTACCTTTATCCACATGGGAGGTCCGAAAAGTAGTTTCCTCCCCGTCGGTCCCACCCTTACTTGTCACCTTTGTGTTATTTCACACCCCCCCCCTCACAAACCACTTACCTTTTAGACCCCCCTCCAAAATCCACCAACCTTCTCCCCCTTCCCCTCTAGCTCTTCCTACGCAATCCCCTCCACTCCTATCCCGACACCTGGCTATGTTCATTATGTAATTAACATTTGACCTCACTTTCACTATCACAACACTCATTTCCTACCACTTGGAATTTTATCCCCACTCACCTCCACATCATCCCCCACCTCCATGTCACCTCTCACCTCCACATCATATGTTCATTTCATGGTCAGTTAAAAATATGTTTTTTCATATACAACACAGTCATTTAAAACATGATTTACAAATAGTTGAGAACAAATTTTCAAAAAATGAAAGATGTTTTTTCTGATAGCATCCTCATGTATAGATACCTCTCTCCATTTTTTAGCAGCTATCATGGTTTCGGAGACTCAGATGAATCTTTGCAGGCATGTTTTCTTGAATTTTATTGTTTTTAGACAATGTTTTCAAATGCGGTTTTCGAGCAGGTGGAAATGAATTTTTAAAAACTGAAATATTTTTTTTTTTCAAAATCATAATTTACAAAAAGCTCTCTAAGTTTTCTAACAGATATTATGTTTTGGGACATACAAAAGGATTACAGGAACCTATTTTTTAGAATTTCAGTAGGAGAAAGCTCAAAGACAGTTAGTGACTTGGATGCCACCTCATCAAATAGGAGTTGCAATCAAATTTGAATTTCTCTTCTTTGTCACCAAAAATCCATAAATATAGTGCCAGTAGATTCATTAGTTTTGAATGTCCTATATTTCAATTCTATTTGTCTGATACAGTTGGAGATATTTGCAACAAATATTGATATTTTTCCAAGATATTTTAGTTTAGGATTTTTATAAATACTTCATCATTTGAAGTAAAAGAGGTTGATTGTTGACTATAATTTCTTCTACAAATTGTAACTTTTCTAGTTGTTGGAAGCATCAATAATACAATGACATTCTTCATAGGATTCATGTGTTGTATGAATTGGTGATGTTTTTCTCTTGTTTATGTGTTTAACCATTGTCTTCTTTCTCTGTCATTTCTGAAAGGCTAATTACATAACAGAAATTGTTATGAATAAGATATGTTATACAAAACACCCTATTCTGGTTGTTAGTAATTTATTTCTATTGAAGTCAACTTAATAAATCCTTCATTGCTCCTTAGTTTCTTCTGAACCTTACATCTCTTCCGTTTCATAATCCATTTAAAATTTTGAAAAACCCAACTAGCGCAACCTACCTTGCCCTGTGAAACTCCTTCAAAATTTGATGTAGATCTAGTTAATATTTAGACTCCATAGTCCAATGGAGTTATAACAATTTAAGAAACCAAGCAATCCAATAAAAAATAATCAGTACAATCATAACTAGCCTAAAATTCACATCAAACCTAGTTAAATGTTACAGAGAGATCCGTCTCTGAAGCTGGAAGGGCTAGATCCCAGCTTCCAAAGTGCTTTTGATGATGTCCTATGTGTTTAATCCATCAACCTCAAAAATAAAGAACGACAACAAATTGTTGGGCTTGAAATTTGGTATTGGCCTTCTGTGGGGTGATGGAGCTTGAAGACAAAATATCTACCTTTCCCTATTTTTTCAAGGGCTCTGAAGGAAATAAGGCACACCCAAACTAAGAATTGGAGTTGGATCTTCTCAGGGATATGGAAAATCCAGCACATAAATTATATTGCCACTCGCTTACAACCACAAAAGCCATATCAATCAAATCTAGATGAAAAACCTGAGAAGTAGCAACAAAATGCCCACCTATAACGTTTCTTCACATAGATCTCGGGATCAAGAGTCTAGATTGGGGTAAAAGCGATCCCATGGGTGAATAATGATTTCAAGACAGAGAAACAGACCCAGATATGGGGAATCTGCTTCACTTCTCACTGGAACAAACTATCAGATCTACATTATATATTCAAGGAACAAGGTATATGCCGGCAACAATGAACTCCCCATCCTGCTTATTAGTGTTAAGAAATTTACGTCAGAGAGATAAATCATTACCGAGATTTATCTAGATTTACAGAGAGGAATAATAAAATAACTAGCAACAATAAACATAAATATTATACACATAATATTTATCCAGGAAAACCCCAAATCTTGGGAAAAACCCAACCCAATGAGATCTCATTACCATTGGCCAAAACCTTGGCCAATCCATCCTAGTGATCCTTCACCACTCACCTGTAGGCCTACATTACAATGAAGTATTCCCAACCTTTTATAGGCTCCATTACATGAAATACAATGGACCATAATACCATGGGTACACTATACCATTTGGCCAAAACCATTACTATTTAGCTAGGTCAACCTTGACTCAAACCCTGAGTCAATTTTACCTAACAATCAGATCCCTCTATGAGATTGACAAAATTTTGCCTCTGGTTACAATATTTACACAAAATCTATGATTTCCTATACCATATTGGTGTCAGAATTCTCCCAGGAAAATTTTGTTATGAAGCTCAAGGGATCCAATAAACAATCGACTGTGGGAGATGATCATCAGAAGCCTACCAAAGAGGAAAACAGATAGAACAGATATGGATCTAATCCAAATATTTATTAGAATAGTGTAAGAGACGATTATCTACAAGTGGATCTGGAAAGGGTGACAGATACAAGACGTAAAGTGCGAGGTTCAAAAACAACTCAGTATATTGGAAAGTATGAAAATCTTGATTTATGCAGGGAAAATACTGTACAAGAATTCTACGCTTCACAACTATGTAATTACCACAAATTTGAACATCATCCTCAAACTGATATTTTGAGGTAGATGCTCCGGGACCAACTCAAAAGGGACAAGCACTCTCAAGGATGCAGTCAAAGGGAAGGAGGAAGCCCAAAACAAACCAACACAACTTCAATATCTACCCGGGCTCTATATCGTGGAACAAAAATCCCAGATACCAGCCTTGACAATCTCTTTGCTTGGCGTAAATGAGCTCTATGCCTATTTCCATACCAAAGCAGTGATATGTAGATTTAATGTTTCGCCTAAATTAGTTGCTTTACATCAATAGATATTCTCCACAGGGACATCAAACTGTCATATTCATCTATGCTCCAAGGGGTTTTTAATTGTCAAATTTGAAACAGTAAAAGATAAGGATTGTGTCCTAAATGAGGGACCATGGTTCTGGGGCAATGCAAGGCTCTTCATGATACCTTGGTTCTCAGGTTTTTATTCCAGCACTATGGTGGTATCCAAAATTCCTGTATGGGTCGAGACACACAATATACCACTACATTTTTGGCACCACAAAGTATTAGAAGAAATTGGGAACTCCCTCGAGAAATTTATTAAGATTGATGCACACAGAGTTTCAAAAGGAATTTTTACCTTTTCCAGAATATGCGTTGAGGTAGATTTTAGTCAAGGTTTACATGATCTCATTATGTTGGTTCACAACAATATACAATGGACTCAATCACTAGATTATGAAAATACAACATTTTGCTATCGTGGATGTCTACAAATAGGCCACCTACAAAGTGCATGTTCACAAGATAAAGAAGACCCCAAAAGAAATAAGAAACAAGCTGAAAAGCCAAAAGGTTGGCAATGCATTGGTCCCCTGGAGGAAGTAGCGAATGAAGCAAAAGTCCCAAAAAATACCGTAGACAATAATGAATAGATCACCTAGCACATCTCACAAAGGGATGAGATTAAGCACTCCGCATTAATTCTGAGGCCCACCATCCCTCTGTAGCAGAGTGAGCAGCACACTCCTGGAAAGGAGGTTAGTGCCAAGAAACAATACATGGATCATAAGTTTCTGATTCCAAGAAATACAAAAGAGAATTAAATGTCTATTGTAAAAATAAAGGTGGGAAATAATAGACCAATTATTTATTTTTTCCTTTGGAAAAATAAAGACTCATATTTTTAATTAATGAAATAAATTAAAAATTATAAAAATAATAAATTTTTTTATACAAATTATAAATAAATTAAAAACATGCTAAAAAGTCATGAAAAGGAATTGAAGAAGAAATTATAAAAATATTACATTGTATTAAATTAGGACTTTAGTAATTACCTACATAAAAGTAATAAGTTTTTCTAAGTTTTGGAGGGTTAGCTGAATTGGATTAGTACTGTAGTTAAAGTACACATTTTATATTAATAGCTTAGGGGTTCAATTTGGAGGGGTCCTTGTACATGAAGCTCTTTTACTATTGAGAAATCAAGGGTTCAATCCCTGGACATAGCCCTCACCAATTTATAGTTAATTATTAATATCTTATATATATAATGATGAGCGCCACTATTGCAGCAAGGATGTTGCAACTCCTGGGCTACTAGATTTATTTATCAACTCAATGTTCATACTAACTTGGAGGTGACAATGCTATATGAAGAAGTAGAAGTGAAGGTCCTACTTGTTGTCACTGTTCATCTGGTGAGAGACCCCAGGGGCTCCAAGCCAGACTTCTATAGGGTCAAAAGAAGCTTGATTCTTTGATGGAAGAATAGAAAATCTATTCTAAGAGAGCTACTCTACTGTAGTAATGAAGAAAACAACATGTAATGCTAAATCACACCATATCCTAATTAACCATTTAAACAACTATGCTAAGTAGAATTGCTAAATGAACACTATCCTAATGCTGCTATCTAAGTTACAGAAGTAAAGAGAATCAAACCAAAGTAATGTATAAGCAAGGAAACTAAACTAAATCTATTTTCACTCTTTGTTTGGTTTTTTTTGGTAAAATCAAGCATGCAATCTAAGTGTATTGTAGAAGTGAGAGGCAGATGGAAGGTGGTTGAGGACGGCTAGAAGGTCTATGGAGTGGCAGCGTTTAAATGATACGCAGAACAAAGTTCAGGAAGGAGTCAAGGGGAAGAGCAATTAGAGATCGAAATCAACAAAGGAAGATGTAATGAAGTAGTAGTGCATAGGAACTATTGGATTGGTTGGAAAGAATATTAAAGGAATATGAGCAGCGAAGATCTTAACACAATAGATTGAGTTAATAGATGGTTGAACAGGATTAACGGAAGATGAGAGACGAAGATCTTATCATGGGGATTAATTGAATAGATGGATGGATCGATCAACAAACAAGATTAACGGGAGAAGAGCGGCGAAGATCTTATCGTATGAGAATAAGTGAATAGATGGATGGATAACATCAACTCACGTGGGGATAGAAGGGTAAAAAAACGTGCAGAATGATGAAGCGAGCTTTCGTAGGTGGTAAGCAATTTCTCACATGCCCTCAAAGTTGCAAGGAGAATTCCTAAATTTTATGCAATTAACCTAAGTGAGTGACATGTAGAATGAGAAAACAACTTTTCTCGTGTGATCTCTGGTGGATATCGACCATGCAAGAATTCGTGCAAGAATGTGCGAGAACAGTTGGATCATGTGGGATTGATTAATGGTGGAGATTTGGCAAGCTAATTGGTGATTGAGTGATGCGATAGCCGCTGGATCAGGGGAGGAAGATCAATGTTGGAGATTTGGAGTGCCTAAAGTTAAAGGTTGAAATGAATATAGTTGGTAAGTAGTATCTCGTGTGCCCTAAGAGCTGTAAGAAAAATTCCTAAATTTCAGGCAATTAACTTAAGTGAGTGACACGTAGCATGGGAAAACCAATTTTCTTGCATGCTCTCAATCGGATACCAATCGTGCAATAATCCATGCGAGATTGCGTGATAGCATTGGAACATGCAAGATTGATCAATGATGGAGATTGAACAAGTTAGTTGGTGAGTGGGTGGTGCGATAGTCGTTGGATGAAGAAAAACAAATCAACAGTGGAGATTTGGAGCACGTAAAGTCAAACGTTGAAATGAATATGCGACACGTGGTTAACAACAGTTGGTTAGGTTTTTTGTGGATCGAATGGTAAGGAATTCTATGGGTATAATCTGATTAAGATGTGATTTATTAGCTTTCACATATATTATGCATGAATAAAGTGTTGAACGAAATGATAATATGAGTGAGATCTTATTACAAAAAGATAACGATGAAATGAACCAAGTACCGAATGAATATGACAAACTCCAAAGCTCATGCAAGAACTAGAAATCTATGTTTTTGGGGTTGTTGAAGGGTCTCTTCCTCACGTCATGGTCCCAGAGGGAGGAGGTGAGGCCGAGACACCTGCTGACAACCTTATGGGGATCTTTTTCTCCTTGCTAACCTGCGAATTGAAAGAAGGCACAAATGGAAGCAAACTAAAACATAACCAATCTACGCTACACTATTGTAATGGAAATGCAGCTACTTAATCAAATGAATGATTAAACCATGAATCTATGCGCTACACTGTTGTAATTGAAATGCAACTATTTAAGAAAATGAATGATTAAACCATGAATCTAAGCTAGCATACATGTACAATAAAGAGGAGCCTTAGTTGCTAGGGTTGGGCCCCAACCCAAGATCTTCAGCCCTCTGAGTTAACTCAGTGCTAGCTAAAAACAAAACTCATTCTTATTATCAAAACAATGGATTACATCGAAAACTGTCGCAAGTCTTGCAGCTCCAAAATAAAGTAGACTTTTCCAATCAAAAGTCCAAATCCTAGTGAGGTCCTAGGTCTCTCTACTTATACAATTGAAGTCTCCAATGACTTCCTTAAAATTAGGTAGGCTCAGCTCTGAAACTTGAGATAAACTGGTGCTTTTACTTTCACTTGCTCGACTGCCTTCTAGTCCTCATGATTTCGTTGTTTGCACTCTTAGCTGATCGAGGAATATTTGAATGGAGTGGTAGTAAATGAGGAGGATTTACCTCTTGTAATTCCTCTCCCTTGTCCCATTCGATTTTTGGCCAAGGTGTTTTCCAAAATTCCTTACTTTAATCCTTTAATGCTTTGTTAAATGTACATTAGACCACAAAGCAAAATATCCAACTCTAACTTATCTCATAAACAAAATATAATCAAAATTATGCAATAAGTTATGATAATAGTTGGTTTGACTGAGCTAGGAGGTGAATGAAGGCCCATATAATTACCCAATGATGAGGCTCATCATCAGCCCCCCACTGAAAGTGTTTATCATCCTCTGAGAAACTTAGTCAATGCCCATGTCATTCATGGCTCTAGTAGCCTCTCTGACATCCAATGCCTCTATTGTGGTCTCTTCTTCTTGTTCATAGAAGCCTTCTTTCATTTCTACTTCTTCCCACTACCTCTTTTCCTCTTCTTCTTTTCTCCCTTCTATCATCCCTAGGAGTAGTGGTGGACTGAGTTTTAGGCCTATCAAATTGACCTTCAACCTTTGTATTGATTGCTTATATATAGGTGTCCTATTTAGTGCCTCTCTCAACCTTTGAGGGGAGTGATATTCTCTGATCTTCAATCTATGTGGTAGTGTGTTCCATCTCCTGAAGTAGACATGTATACTATCATCTCCTAGTAGCCTAAACATATCCTCAAAATGTGAAATTTCCTTCTCTTGGGCAGTAAGATATCTAGGTGCCAACTGAGGATCATTTGCAATTATATTATGGTTGTTGATTAGGGCCTTGGGATTTTATTTTTCAACTCTAATGAAAAGAGGTTCATTTTGCTCTCTGGCCAATATTATTTTCATCTCTATAGCCCTTGACTCTTGATGGTTCATCCATGATGCCAAAGCCATTAATTGTAGATCTCCTAGCTTGGCATTAGGATCCAAAATATTCATGTCTGTGAGGGCCTTATTGTGTAAGAAAAACTTAGCCATTTTTTTGCCCTATCCTCTGGTGTACTTTGATCACAAAGATCAATAAATTGCCTATAGTCCTGAAATGGCATGGTGCCCCTTTTTTCTAGTGTTTTAATATGAAATTTTAGCCATTCTTCTCTTAGGTAAAGAGCATAGGATTTAGCTGGCATCCTACACTGGATGGCCTCCCAGGAGAGGCTAGCCATACATGCTAGTAATTTTTCCCTTTCGTGCATATGTCCTCTCAGTCATGCATTTTCCCTCTCAAGTTGATCTCTCATTATTACTTCTTTGTCCCTTGGTGTAGGGGAATCTTCAATCTCAATAGGGATTTTTGTTGATATTTGTGGCTTCCCTTGTTTGATTCTTGTGCTCTTTCTTGTTCTGAAATATAGAGGGGTTTCCCTCCCTCTTTTTCCTTTTTTCTTGACGGGGGTGCTAAGAGCAGTGATGGTAGCTGCTGCCTCACTCTTAGGGGCCTCTGGAGACACCCTAGGTGACTCCTCCTTGTGTTCTTCCCCTTATGTTTCAATGCCTTCTTCCTCTTTGTTTTTCTTATCTTCTTCCTCTTGTTGTTATTTCTCATATCCATCAATTTCTTCTTTCATTTCCTCCTCTATTTTAGCATCATCCTACTTCTCTTCTGCCCCTTTTTTTTCTGCTTCATCATGTTCTTATGTATTGGTTTCTTCTTCATCCATCTCATCCCCATCTAGCTCTGTATCTTCTTGTTCTTGTTTTGCCTCCACCTCACTCGTAGAAGGACTAACATCATAGGTGAGGTTTTTGATGTCATCCTCTATTGGTAAGTCTCTGAAGACTGACCATGTTATAGGCATCCATAGGTTTTTGAGGGCATCCTCAATGAGGATCATGATCAACCCATGGTGAGCCAATTGTTGGGAATTCCCTCCCTTTACTTTGTTGTTGGAGTCTATGAGTGATTGCATCAAGAAATAGGGTATGTCGAGTCTTTGGTGAACTGGTGTTTCTACCCCAAATATTAATTCTTCAAGCATCCTAAAATGTTATCCATAAACAACACTGTATCTATGGTATGGCAGTTGAGGTGATGGGGTATGGTGAATGAGGTGGACGGTAATGAATGAGGGTGGCAGATGATGTGGAAGATACAAGATGGAGTGGAGCGATTGGGGTGGCCCACTGTGGTGGTGAGTGTATGGGATGTTCATCAGGCTTGAACCCCCTCCAGCAATCTAAAGTCATAGATCTTGGTCAAACACCTTGACATCGTGGTTAACTACGGGGGTTGAGCTTGAGTTATAACTCATGGTCGTTTCTCCCCCACATAGCACTTTATCTGCCTCTCAAACCCATGCTTACTTAAATATTGTGCTATTGCTCGAACTTTAATATGGGTCAGGGCCCCACCTTACATCAGATTTGAATGCCATAAAAAATAAATCACTATTTTTAGACTCTTGCATTCTCTTTTGATTTTTAAAATAATTTCCTTTTTTCCACCTGATTGTTTGCTTTGTTGAAGGAGGCCAAGTTGACTGTCCACCTTTTCACTTATAAACCAACTACCTCGTAACCGTTACAACTTTTGATTAAATGATGCATATGAGTGAGTGATTGGGATACTTACCTGTGGTCTTGATGCCATGCTGCAGTTGTCGAAGATCAGAGGTTCTGCATTGTTTATTTGTTGCATGGTCATTCTTCTTCCTCCTTTGTTGTCTTTTGTCTACTATCTGGAGCTCTTGGATCATCCTAGTGAAGTCCTCTAGCTTATGATTGATATTTTGTGGGATAGGCTACTACAGGACCTAACCAACCTACCATTCACCCTCGGATTGCTCCTTGTAGGTTTTCGGGGGATCCTGTAGGAATATAGGGGATCCTATAGAAAACACAGTCTTCACCTAAATAGAAGAAATGAAGTGACAAAAAATGGAATTGAAGGAGAGATGCATGGTAAGGAGTGGTAGAGATGAATATATGTGAGGAAGGGTTCCCTTTGGATCCTCTCTTTTCTCCTTGATTGTCTTTCTTACCCACCTGCAAATAAAAATTATGTATTTTTTTTTCTCTTTTTCTTTTTGAAAAACAGCTAGGTTGCCTCAGAGAGGGTTTCATCCTAGAGGTTTGCCCTGGAGACCTCAAGGAAGGTTTTCACCCAGGGATGCTTTTATTCTTTTTTCCATTTTTTTCTCATCCTTGGCCCGCCTCACAAGGTTTTCAACCCAAAGATGGGACTCAGGTGCATCATGGAGGTATTCACCTGAGTCTTTTTTTTTGTTTGTTTCAGTGACCTGATGAGGGAGCAGCTAGAGCTTGCTCCACCATCATCACTATTTTATTGATATTTCAATGAACTCTTGCTTTAATAAAGGCCTCTTGTACATTTTCAATCGGTGTCCATTAACAAGCAATGGAATGGCTTCTTCATCTATAGTTCTGATTTGCACTGAGCCATTATCATGGAAAATTTCCACCACATAAGGTCCGAGCCATCTTTTCCTTAGCTTGTCCTTGAAGTCTTTATACCTAGAATCATATAACAATGCCCAAACACCCTCTTGAAATTGCTTCTCCTTAATATGTCTATCATGCCATATCTTCCTCCGAAGCTAAAATATCTTTGTATGTAGGGGCCTTGCATTCTAAATTCATCCAAGCCATTCAAATGGAACAACCTTTCTTTATGTGCATCACTGAGATCGAAATCTAGTTGTGTTGTCATCCTAAATGTGTTAAATTCAAAGTCAATGGAAAACAAAGCATTTTTCCCATAGACCAGTTCATAGGGTGTAAATCCGGTGGTGGTCTTCCATGTTGTATTATAGGCTTAGGTGGCCTCAACCAGTCTCTCTACCCAATCCTTCCTATTCTTGCTTACTACCTTGGTTAACATGCTCTCCAGTGCCCTGTTGGTCACCTTCACTTACCCATTAGCTTGTGGATGATAAGGATTGGAGGTCTTGTGCTTGATTTTGTGATGGATGAGTAGTTCTTCAACCATGTTGGAGGTAAAATAGCTACCTTAGTCTATGACTAGCTCTCTAGGGTACCCAAATTTGTAGAATGCATTCTCCCTTAGGAACTCAACCACCTTCTCTTCTGTTGTTTCCTTAATCACCTTGGTTTTAGCCCACTTATTCAAATAATGAGTGCAGACGATAGTATACTATTTTTGCTTTGAAGGAGGGTTTATAGACCTAATAAAGTCCATGCCCCACTTGTCAAATGGCTCAAAAGTCACTTGATTTTGTAGGGAATTTCATCTCTTGGAGTAGGCTTTCCCATCCTCTTTCACCGATCACACTCACTAATGTAATTTTTCACATCCTATTGAAGAGTGGGCCAATAATAGCCTACTTGTAACACTTTTAATGTTGTCCTCTTTGTTGCAAAGTCACCTCCACAAGACCCATCATGATAGGTCATAAGGATGTCAAAAACTTCCTCTTCCCTTACACAGCTTCTCAAGATTTGACCTGAGCCAAGTTTGAAAAGATTGCCCCTAATCCAGGTGAAGGGGGTGCTTTTCCTGACTATCTTGCTCTTTTCTTTGGAGGGCAAGTTTTGGTGGGAACTGTGGTGATACTAAATACTTTACTATATCAGCAAAGCATGGGGAGGGAACTGAAATAGCAAACAAATGCTTGTCTAGTAAGTAGTCATCCACCATGCCTTCTTCATCTGCAGGCATATTAGTCCTCGATAAAAATTTTTCAAAAAACATTTCCTTACCACACTTACCAACAATAGTTAGATCAAAATAATGTAATAAGAGAAACCATATTATAATTCTATAATTTACATATGGTTTGTTCATTAAATAATTGATTGCAGCATGGTCAATATGCACAAATGTTTGGTATCCTGTAATGTAATGCCAAAATTTGTTTAATGAATGCACAACAACAAGGAGTTCCTTTTTAGTCACAATATAATTTAGCTAACCCTTTGATAGGTTCATACTGATAAAATAGATGGCATAGTGCAATTTATCCTCTACCTGACCTAAGGCTGCTCCTATGGCTTTGTGTGTGGTGTTAGCCTCCTGCTCATAGCAGGTACTCATCTTTCATGATTGACATTTTTACATGCCAAATATGTCATGCTCCACAGGCTGCAATGTTCCATATTTGACACTCAGGCCAAAGAAGTGTCCATGAGAGTCTGCCAGCCTAAGTTCCTCTACTGTATTCCAATTTGGAGGAGTTATTCCATTTTTTAAGAATTTTCAGTTAAAGGGAGGTCCAAACAGCTTAATCTTGGTCTCCCTAGGTTTCAATTTCCTCTTGTAGAATATAGAGAATCATTGTCTATCCAAATAGCTTAATCTGGGCAGATTCTTAGATAGGTAGAGAAGCAAGGGTGCTTAATAGTCTAATCTGAGCCCCTGGATGAAATAAGTATAGATGTAGATAGCAGAACAGTAGAAAAGAAAAGTTGTAAAGTTAGGTTTGCAAGTTCAAGTGCACCCAAACCAAAAGAAGAAAAAGTGTCAGGTGTATTAGGCTGGGTAGATAGTTTGAGGTTGCAGGAGCAGATTGGTAATCACTTGTGGTCTTGTCAAGAAGGACTCATATCATTTATGGCATTGGCACTAGACAGTGACTTGATGGTACAACAGTGGAAGCATGACTGTCTTCCCCTTCATTCCCCAAGAAATCGTTTACTAACATCCCCTCAAGGACCTTGGGATCTACCCAACATGTCCTCCTTTCAGTTCATTTGTGAGAAATATCAAGTCAAGTTTTGACTTTCCTCAATGAAAAGAAGCCACATTTCTTGTGTAAAATCATTTCTCCATATCTCATTCAAATCACATGTCTAAGTTCCAGATCTTGAACTTAGCATCATTTCCCTTACATTTCCATTTCACCAAGTCATATTAATTGCTAACTTTATTATGTAACTCCCTACCTATCTCCCCTTCCCCTACTAAAACTATGTTAAACAACTCCCTTATATACTTATCCCCCCCCGTGGTTGAAAAATAACCATAAAGTATCCCTTGGGAATTACTAAGTTTGCCTGAAACTTAGTAAGAACCCTCCTTTTGTCTCAAAAAACCGTCTTTAAATGACTTTGGACTCCTTCCATGGCATAAAACCTCCCTCCGATGTCATATTTTTCCCTTTTCCCTTCATAAAAACCCACATTTCTAATGTTTACCCCCGCCGTATGAATAAACAAATGTTAAAATAGTGTGCGGGCCCCGTCCCTAACCTTCCGCCATCTTACCTGTCCCGTTGGCCATTAGATCTGGCACGCCCTAAGATCTATGGTGGGTGGATCTTTTCCTGCCCTGATGTGCCGGGGGTTAGCATCCAGGAGATGGGCAGTTTTCCCATCGTACTCCTGCCACGCGTCGCCCTCCCAGCTGTGGCGTAGCCCCCTCCTCTAAAACCACCCATGCCCAAAGGCAGTGCCTAAAACCGCATACTGCTTCCCCCCTGCGTGATGTAAGCACCACGTCACCCTGCCACGTCAACCTACCGCTTCCCCCCTGCATGACATAAGCACCACGTCACCCTGCCATGTCACCCTGCTGATGTCATCATCGATATTGGGTCCCACTGCTGACATCATGCTGACATCACCTGCCATACCACTGACATCACCCGTCGTACTGTTGACATCATTCGCCGAAAGGAAAACGCACAAGTGCGAAATCGATGCTTCGGAGGCCCAAAATCAAATTCTGAGGTAGCGCTAATCGCGCATCGCTACGGGAAATAGGCCAAAATGGGAATCTTTATTTTCAGTAGTTGTTTTTGCCTCGAAAGGGCAGAAAAAGGGCGGTTTAACAGTTTTTAGCATATTAGAGAAAAGAAGAAGCCCAGATTCAATTAAAGAGTATCAGTGAGGCGGCAAAGAGTATCAGATTGACCATAAGAAAGTGGTGAAGCCACTTAAGGCTCTCAGACCACAGTTAATGCATAGTAAAGCCACTCAAGAGCAGTGGAACAGAGACCAATGCACAGTTATGAAGAATGGCCAACGCATAACAGCAAAAGATAGATAGCCTCATTTTTGAAACAACTACCCGCAGCGCAGAATTAGATAGATAGTTTTCATTACTTATAAGACAAGTTAGGTTAACTGCATTTATTTCCTAAAGATCTTCTAGCAAATCCTTTTTGTAGATATTTTGCCTATAAATACAGCCCTGAACAATGTAATAAGGGTTGGTGGGTTGTTTGGTTGATCTCTCATTTTGAGAGTTGCACTGTAAATATTAAGAACTTCTGTAATCAAAGATTGTTGGAATGCTTGCCTCTGAACTGGATGGTTGTGCTTCTAATGGCTGAAGAAATTGGTATGGAATTCTCGTGCTTGCTCGCGGTTTAATATGTTTTTCCTCTCTTTGTTTATTAGTTTATACATAGCTGTACCAAAAATATATCATAATCTAAGTTGCGGGAAAAAAGAATAGACCAGAATTGGTTTTCATGCCCTCTGTGCTCAATTCGTGTAACTTTTCCATGTTTTCCTATGAAATTAGTGATGAATATGCATTCTTAATTGCGCATGTTTAAGCTATTCCCTTCATTATATGAATGCTGTCTGGGAACTCTTCATTGCCCCATACAATTTTCATCTACTTTCCCTCTTTGGCTAGATGAGAGATCCTTAATTGCCTCTCATTCCCTAACCTCCATTTCATCCTTGTTCCAGCATAAATCAGTGTGCCATGTGTAGCTATCCTGCTCCATATTCCCTTCTCCTACCAAAGAAAACACACCCTTCAGTTCACAGTCATGACTCCATGCCCAATGGTTTGAACTTCTTACACTTTTCATGTCAACTCTACTTGAATAGATCAACCCTCCCATCAATCAAAAATCAAAACCCATGTGCATCATATCTATCCTAAAATCATCCCTCAAACAAAGGTAAACCTTAAAGAGAGAGCCCTCTCTGATTGCTGGTAGGCTAGGACCTGCAGTCCAAAGATTGGTTTGTGGTTACCTCCGTCGTATTTCCTTAGGAGTCAAAGGGAACAACCTGAGTGATAACATAATGGCGACTCCGTTGGGGAAAATCATCTCTTCATTACTGTAAATTGCCTTTTTTGATTAGTTTGCCTTTCGAATAATTCTTAAACTTGTTTTGAAAAATCACAAAAAATCAAAAAATCTCAAAAAAATCTAAAAATATTTTTTTTCTTATTGCATATTAAGTCCTAATCTGTGTGGTGGACAGAGATCAAGCCACTCATAGTTAATTTACTTATCCACTTGGCGACTCCACATAATCCTCATAATAAAGACTCCACTGGAGAAATGAACCTAAGAGAAATATATGAGCAGATTTGGCTTTTGACCTGGATTACTATCCAACAGGTCATGGTATTTCCCTTCCATAAACTTTTGTTGTGTATATTGTATTTTAAAAACGATTTTAAATTAGATTTTCATGACTTGACTTTTGAAAATATTGTTGAAAGGCCTCCTTTCACATTACAACAACAACCTTTAAATGCTATTGAAAATCATCATACAACCAAGGAGGAAACAAATGTCAAAGTCAATCATTCTATCATTGTTCATATTGAGCCCATTCAGCCAATCCCTCTACATAATCCCATGCCTCGTAAAGTTCCTGACAGATATAAGCCTCTTGTTTTGCCTCCCATGCTTAATCCTCTGCCCAAAAATCATCCTGAGTATCTCCCAAGATTTGATGGAGAGAATGGTATCACTGCCCAAAAGCATATCCAAGCCTCTGAAGACTATCTTAATATATTTGAAGTGGAGGATGAGGATGTTAGTATCAGGCTGTTTGCCCTTTCTTTGCAAAGCGAAGTTAGTACTTGGTTTAAAGCACTGCCTGAGGCTAGCATTTCTAATCTTCAGCAATTTTCCAAACTCTTCCTTGATAGGTGGATGATCAAGCTTGATTTCCTCTTGCTCATTGAAGAATATAATCAGTTAAAAGGAAATCCAAATGAATCCGTTCACCAATTTCATGATCGATTCAATCAAGTTTATCATTCTCTGCCTTTGAATATTAGACCTCCCCTTGATTTAGCTCTAATGCATTATCTAAGAGCTTTTGACCCAAAAATAGAATTCCGTTTAAGAGAAAGGAGCCCGTCCACTATGAAACAAATGCAGGACAAGGTAGTGGACATAGAAGCAAATCTGAAAATCAGGGAGGAAAACTGCAAAGCAGAGCAAGAAGGAAGACTTCATGGTTGGTTACAAAAGTCAGAGGAAATGATCACAATGAAAGTGGAATGTTTAGAGCACCATAAGACATCTGTTTTTCAAGAGGAATGTAATGACATTCATGAACAAACCTACCACAAAATAGGTGACATATTCGTACAGCCATACATGATGGAGCAATCTCCTGATATACTATATGAACATAACATCTTCTCTTCTTTCAACTGCTTGCCAAAGTACGATGAGTATGATGATGATGATGAGCTTAATGACCAAATCAGCCTTGCAGAGGAGTCAGAGCCTCTTTTGGCAGAAAGCGCAGTTCAGGATCATCAGTCTAAAATCAATAATCAACTTGCATATCTCAGCTATAAAGTAAAAGAGGAAAGCGCAGAAAATTTTGATTTCAGCGCAAGAACTTTACCTTTTTGTGTTGATTCTTTTCAATTTGTCAAGGAGAACTGTCATGCAGTTAAAAAACTAGTATCATCAAGTGTTGATATTGATCACCTGGAGGAAGTCAAAATCATTGTTCAAAATACATTGCCTCTAGTTTTATAGCCCCAAAGAGCCATTAAATATCAGATTGATGAAGATTCAAAAGCAGTTGTTCATGACCAAGTGATCCAAGTGGATCCCCTGCCTCTTTGTGTTCAGCCATCCGAGGTTTTCGAAGAAGAAAAGGGGTAGCCTGCGTAGATCATCCAAGGGCCATATGATCATGCTTGTAATAAATTGCGAATAGCAGTTCATGTCGTATATGATTCACGTGCCAACAGGGGGTATAATGAAGTAAAGAGGTGCACTTCTCCACTAGCAGGCTGTGTGCCCCAATATCAAAATATTGATGACATCTCTATTCCAAGGCATGATAGTGATCCCAAACTTTTGTACAGTTCTTTAATTAAGTCCGACAATAATGTATATATGTTGCAGGACCCTTTTGTACAGTTTCTTGTTTCAGCAAAGAAGGTGAGCAGTTTTCTGATCTTCTCAAAGATTAACAAAGCCATATCAGATTACAAGATCTCAGTTTTTCTCGCCAGCAAGCACAAGCAACAAAGCTCATTCATGCTTATAATACATAAGTGGTTGCATTGGTTATTTCATTTCAGCGAATATCAAAGTAAGTGCTGGATAGAGTAGGTAGGTAGGATTTCAGTTTTCTGTTTGGACAACAAGCTTGTTGTAGTTGAAGCCCGAAGTGAAGGCCATAAGCTCTTCAAAGTCTGTTGTCATGTTCATAAATAATGCAGCCAACAAAGGAAAGTTTTCAGAGTACAGCAGCAAGTGAAGATGAAGGCATTCTGACCTGCTGTTCTTAGCCTTTCATAAGGAAAGGCCATCCCTAAGTGGAGCCACTGTTAGCCTCCTGCTCATAGAAGGTATTCATCTTTCATGATTGACATTTTTACATGCCAAATATTTCATGCTCCGCAGGCTGCAATGTTCCATATTTGACACTCAGGCCAAAGAAGTGTCCATGAGAGTCTGCTAGCCTAAATACCTCTGCTGTATTCCAATTTTGAGGAGTTATTCCATTTTTGAAGAAATTTCAGTTAAAGGGAGGTCGAAACAGCTTAATATTGGTCTCCCTAGGTTTCAATTTCCTGTTGTAGAATATAGAGAATCATTGTCTATCTAAACAACTTAATCTGGGCAGATTCTTAGATAGGTAGAGAAGCAAGGGTGCTTAATAGTCTAATCTGAGCCCCTGGATGAAATAAGTATAGATGTAGATAGGAGAACAATAGAAAAGAAAAGTTGTAAAGTTGGGTTTGCAAGTTCAAGTGCACCTAAACCAAAAGAAGAAAAAATGTTAGGTGTATTAGGTTGGGTAGGTAGTTTGAGGTTGTAGGAACATATTGGTAATCACTTGTGGTCTTGTCAAGAAGGACTCATATCATTTATGGCATTGGCACCAGGCAGTGACTTGATGGTACAATAGTGGAAGCATGACTAACTTCCCCTTCATTCCCCCATAAATCGTTTACTAACACCCCCTCAAGGACCTTGGGATTTGCCCAACAAGTCCTTCTTTTAGTTCATTTGTGAGAAATATCAAGTCAAGTTTTGACTTTCCTCAATGAAAAGAAGCCACATTTCTTGTGTAAAATGATTTCTCCATATCTCATTCAAATCACATGTCTAAGTTCCAGATCTTGAACTTAGCATCATTTCCCTTACATTTCCATTTCACCAAGTCATATTAATTGCTAACTTTATTATGTAACTCCCTATCTATCTCCCCTTCCCCTACTAAAACTATGTTAAACAACTCCCCTATATACTTATCCCCCCCTGTGGTTGAAAAATAACCATAAAGTATCCCTTGGGAATTACTAAGTTTGCTTGAAACTTAGTAAGAACCCTCCTTTTGTCTCAAAAAATTGTCTTTCAATGCCTTTGGACTCCTTCCATGGCATAAAACCTCCCTCTAATCTCATATTTTCCCCTTTTCCCTTCATAAAGACCCACATTTCTAATGTTTACCCCTTCCATATGAATAAACAAATGTTAAAACAGCGCGTGGGCCCTGTTACTAACCTTCCACCGTCTTACCTGTCTCGTCGGTCGTTAGATCTGGCGCGCCCTAAGATCTATGGTGGGCGGGTCTTTTCTTGCCCCAATGTGCCGGGGGTTAGCGTCTGGGAGATGGGCGGTTTTCCCATCGTACTCCTGCCATGCATCTCCTCCTGGCTCTGGCGGAGCCTCGTCCTCCGAAACCACCCATGCCCAAAGGTGGTGTGTCTAAAGCCGCATATCGCTTGCCCCCCTACATGACGTAAGCACGATGTCACCTTGCCACATCAACCTACCTCTTCCCCCCCTGCATGACGTAAGCACCATGTCACTCTGTTGACGTCATGCTGATGTCAACTGCCGTACCATTGATGTCACCCGTCGTACTGCTGATGTCATTCGCCAAAAGGAAAACACGCAAGTGTGAAATCAATGCTTCAGAGGACCAAAATAAAATTCCGAGGCAGTTTTTGATGCGTGATTAGCACTCAGCACTAATCGCGCATCACTACGGGAAATAGGCAAAAATGGGGAATCTTTATTTTCTGGAGTTGTTTTTGCCTCGAAAGGGCAGAAAAAGGGCAGTTTAACAGTTTTTAGCATATCAGATAAAAGAAGAAGCCCAGATTCAATTAAAGAGTATCAGTGAGGTGGCAAAGAGTATCAGATCGACCATAAGAAAGCGGTGAAGCCACTTAAGGCTCTCAGACCACAGTTAATGCATAGTAAAGCCACTCAAGAGCAGTGGAACAGAGACCAATGCACAGCTATGATGAATGGCTAGCGCATAACAACAAAAGACAGATAGCCTCATTTTTGAAACAGCTGCCCCCAATGCAGCATTAGATAGATATTTTTCATTACTTATAAGACAAGTTAGGTTAACTACATTTATTTCCTAAAGATCTTCTAGCAGATCTTTTTTGTAGATATTTTGGCTATAAATACAGCCCTGAACAATGTAATGAGGGTTGGTGGGTTGTTTGGTTGATCTCTCATTTTGAGAGTTGCACTGTAAATATTAAGAACTTCTGTAATCAAAGATCGCTGGAATGCTTGCCTCTGAATTGGTTGGTTGTGCTTTTAGTGGCTGTAGAAATTGGTATGGAATTCTCGTGCTTGCTCATGGTTCAATAAGTTTTTCCTCCCTTTGTTTATCAGTTTGTACATAGCTGTACCAAAAATATATCATAATCTAAGTTGCAGGAAAAAAGAATAGACCAAAATTGGCTTTCATGCCCTCCGTGTTCAATTCGTGTAACATTTCCATGTTTTCCTCTGAAATTAGTGATGAATATGCATTCTTAATTGCACATGTTTAAGCTATTCCCTTCATTATATGAATGTTGTTTGGGAACTCTTCAATGCCCCATACTATTTTCATCCACTTTTCCTCTTTGGCTGGATGAGAGATCCTTAATTGCCTCTCATTCCCTAACCTCCATTTCATCCTTGTTCCAGCATAAATCATTGTGCCATGTGTAGCTATCCTACTCCATATTCCCTTCTCCTACCAAAGAAAACACACCCTTCAGTTCACAGTGATGACTCCATGCCCAATGGTTTGAACTTCTTACACTTTACATGTCAACTCTTCTTGAACAGATCAACCCTCCCATCAATAAAAAATAAAAACCCATGTGCATCATATCTAGCCTAAAATCATCCCTCAAACAAAGTTAAATCCTAAAGAGAGCGCCCTCTCTCACTGTTGGTAGGCTAGGACCTGCAGTCCAAAGATTGGTTTGTGGTTACCTCGGCCGTATTCCCTTAGGAGTCAAAGGGAACAACCTGAGTGATAACATGAGGCATCAGCATGAATATGAAAAAGGAGGGCCCAGTTTGGGCCTTGAAGAATTGCTACATTGGTTAACTTACTCTTTAAAATGTCTAAGGCCTCTTAATAGCTTTTTGACCATATAAACTTAGAATCGTTGGCCACCAACCCAAATAAAGGAGAGGCCAACTTGTTGAAGTCCTTCATGAAATTTTGGTAGTATCCATCTAACCCCAAGAAACTCCTAACATCCCTCTGCTTTGGAGGAGATGGGACCCTTTGGATGATTTCTATTTTGATTGGGTCCACCTGCAGTCCTCACTGAGATATTGAATGACCTAGCACGGTCCCTTCAGTCATTAATAATTCACATTTTTCTAGACTGCGAGATAGGTTCATTTCAATGCATTTGTGCAATACTTTGCCTAGGTTAGTCAGGGCTTGTTGAAAATCACAGCCATAATGTGTAAAATCATCCATGTAAATTTCCAGCGCGTTGTGTACTAATTCAGCGAAAATACTCAAGGCTGCTCTTTGGAAAGTGGCAGGAGCATAGCATAGGCCAAAAGGAAGGACCCTATATTAAAAAGTACCCCAAGGAAAGGTGAATGTGGTCTTATCATGGTCTTCTAGGCAGATTTGGATTTGGTCGTACCCACTAAATCCATCTAAGAACGAAAAAACCTTCTTCCTTGCCAAGCCATCTAGTACTTCGTCAATGAAGGGTAGGCGAAAATTATCCTTCATTGTGGCTTTGTTCAACTTCCTGTAATCGACACAAATCCTCCACTTAACATTTTTCATGGGAACTAACACTAAAGGAGAGACCCAGTCACTGTCAGAGATAGGGTAAATGAATCCTGCATTTAGCAGTTTCCGCAGTTCTTCTTTGACAATATCTTTAAGAGCTAGATTCATCCTCCTTTGTCATTGTCGAACTAGCTTGCAACCTTCTTTGATGTATATGTGGTGAGTGCACATTGAGGGGTGTACTCCCTTCATTTCCTTGTAACTCCAAGCGAAGGCTTCTAGGTTTTCTCTCAACATGTTGCATAGCTCTTCCTCTTTAAGAGCAGAAAGAGATGGATTAATTTTCAAAGTTTTTTTTGGGCTAAATTTAATAGTTTTGACATGGATTGGGTTGAAATTGGCCAATCATAAGTCAATTGGACGATTGTTCTGGGTTTCCCTTACTTCTTCTTCTAATGGTAACAAACTAGGAGTTGGACTTTGGAGCAGGGGTTCAATAAACCTCATCTTCTTCTTCCTCCTCCAACCATAAAGGTAAATAATGCTCTAAAGAAGGTTGAGCAGGAGATTATAGGACTAATTGTTTAGACATATGCCCATTCTTGATGGTCATATTCCCAGCTTTGGCCAACCATGGCCTCCCAAGGATGAGAGGGTAATTAGTAAGCTTAGCCTTAGGTTGGAGAATTAGAAAATCTGTAGTGTACTCCCAAGAGTCAATGGAGATCATCACATCCTCCAAAATTCCCTTAGGGATGACTGTGGAATGATCTGCAAGTTGAAAAACTATTGTGGTCTTCCTCAATGACCCTTGGAGGTTGAGCTTGAGCATGGTGTCCTTGGTCATAACATTAATGGTAGCCCTAAGATCGATCAGAGTGTGTGGGACGATGGTGCCATTGATGTGCACATCTACTACAGGACTTCCACATTCCAAATATTTCGAACATATTAGCTCCCCCAACATTAAGTCAAACGGCTGCCTAATGACATTAAAGGTAGGGGCATCCCTTTTTCTTCTTCCTGGATGCTTGAAGCATTTCTCCTTAATAAAATTCTTGTAAATGGAAACATCTTTTATTTCCTGGAGAAGGGGAATCTTTACACATAGATTTTTTAATTCTCCCAGAAGTTCGGTTTATTTTGGGGTAGGCTGGAGTGGTTGGGCTAATCTCTCAGGAAAGGGTGGATTTAATTTAAGGTTTCTTTCCTCTCTTTCTTCCTCAACCTCCCTATGTGGAGAGGGAGGTTCGTTATCTAGGAGAATTATCCTAGATCTTAGGTTGATTTCCTGGATTTCTACATCATAAGCTGGGTAGATGTCTCTCCAGTGTATACTTGTTGAGCCTGCCTATTATTCATGTTCAGATTTGGTTGGGAAGGCATATGGGGTTTCTTGGGTGGAGCAGAGTTTAAGAGTTTTGGTTGGGTAGGTGGTGGAGGCAATATAGCTAGATGGGGACTCCATCCCTAGAGTGGAGTATTCCACTGAGGTTGTGGTGGAACATAAGGTTGAAATGATTGGCTAGTTGGTTGGGAATGATATTGAGATGCATAGGACCAAGGAAGGGGTGTAGACCAGGAAGGATGAGTAGGGGGTCACTGGGAAGGTATAGATGTGGTTTGGATGGGGTTGTAATATGCATGGGATGACCCTTGCATACCCTACTGGTATCATCTAGGCCTAGGAGGTCTCCTTTGGTTGATGTAGCAAAGCTGCTTAATGACCCCTTCAGCTCCTTGATATACAACTTTGAGTCCGAGTAAAGAAGGGCACTTGTCTGTGGAGTGGTTTTCTTCATAAACAGAGCAAATATCAATGCAGTTCAATGGACATTCATTTCTGGGATGCCTCCTGGTGCATCTAGGACAAAATATGGCCAAGGCTCTCTTTTCTTCCTCTTACTCCCTTTTGATATTCATGGTGTCCAATTGCAAGGCAAGGGTTTGCAACATCTCAATTTTGAAAGCTTCCAGCATATTTCCAATTTCACTCTTGATGAATGACTTGGAAGATGATGTACTGGCCATAGATTGACTACTCCTCCCCTTTTCACTGGCTACCCTAGAATGGTTTCTAAAGAAATTATTGATATCCTCATAGGGTAATTTGTAGATATCTCCTCCTGCTAACAAATGTAAGGTATCCATAAGATCTTCCCTTACTCCTCTGAGCAAGACCATCTTTAGTGACACAGGGTTAAGTGTGCACCTGGCCCTTTTGTAACTGAGCTGCAATATTTCTTCGTAATCTTCTAAGGATTCATCTTGGCCCATGGTCATCTTGAAAATCTCTTCTTTAGTATCCTTTTGCCTACATTAGTCCCTATATTTGTTGTTAAAATCCTGTTGCATCTGAGCCCAAGTTGTGATGCTATCTCTAGGTAAACCCATGGACCAACACAATGTTGCATCCTTGAGGGTAGATGGAAACAATTTTAACTTTTGCCCATCATCTGTATAGTCATAGGTTCGACATATAATAGAAAACTCAAATAGAAAAGTGTTCGGGTCCTCTATAGTTAGGCCATTGAAATGAGGTAGGGCAGAGGGGCTTATATTCTTCATCTTAGTGTCCCCATTTGTTTCCTTGATGGGGAAGGCACCCTCAACTTTGTCTCTATTCCCTCTGTCGTTTCGGTTTCCAACCATTAGTTTAGTAGGAATGGGTTCCTCTTCTTCTTCTTCCCCTATAGGTTATTCAAATATGTTAGGTTTCTCACTTAAAGGTTCCTCCCATTCACAACCACTGAAGAAGAGAGAAAGTTGGTTGTTGGATGCAATGGGGGTATTTGGCAAGAATTTCCCTAAATTGTCCCTATTCCTACGAGGCATGAAAGGAAATGTTTTTGGGTTGGTTTTTGTAAAAAAAATTTAGCTAGAAAGTACTTTGCAGAAATGAAATTGTTGATTGAATGAAAACTACTAACAGAAAGAAAAGTTACTTGCTAAATTGAAATTCTACTTGCAAAATGGAAAGGAAAGAAGATAATGACAACTGAAAGAAAGGAAGTTACTAGATTAATTTTGTAGAAATAAACTAATGGCAGAAAATTCGAGACTAGAAATAGAAGAAAAGAAAGCAGACTAGAAATAGAAGAAAAGAAAGCAGCGATCACATTCTACTCAGACACACCTCCCAGACAATCACACAAAAAAGTGATGAGTGCCAATACTACAACAAGGATGCTGCAAATCTTGGGCTACCAACTTTACTTATCAACCTAAGGTTCCTACAAACTTGAAGGTGACAGTGCTATATGCACAAGTAGAAGTGAAGGTCCTACCTGTTGTCACTGTTCATCTAGCGAGAGACCCCAAAGGTTCAAAGCCAAACTTCTATAAGGTCAGAAGAAGCCTGATTCTTTGATGGAAGAAGAGAAAATCTATTATAAGAGAGCTACTCTATTACAGTAGTGAAGAAAACAACATGTAATGCTAAATGACACCATATACTAATTAACCATTTAAATAGTTATGCTAAGTAGAATTTCTAAATAAACACTATCATAATGTTGTTATCTAAGTTATAGAAGTAAAAAGCATCAAACCAAAGTAATGTGTAAGCAAGGAAACTAAACTAAATCTATTTTCACTCCTTTTTTGTTTTTTTTGGTAAAATCAAGCATGCAATCTAAGTGTTCTTGTAGACGTGACAGGCAGATGGAAGGTGGGTGAGGATGGCTAGAAGGTTTATGGAGTGGCAACATTTAAATGATATGCAAAACAAAGTTTAGGAAGGAGTCAAGAGGAAGAGCAATCAGAGACCAAAATCAGTGAAAGGAAGACATAATGAACCAATAATACATAGGAACCATTGGATCAGGTGGAAACAATATTAACAGAAGGTCAGCGGCAGAGATCTTATCAGAGGAGATTATGTGAATGGATGGATGAAAATGATTAATGGAAGATGAGTGACAAAGATCTTAACGCAGGAGATTGAGTTAATAGATGGTTGAATAGGATCAATGGAAGATGAGTGGTGGATACCTTATTGCGGGGATTAAGTGAATAGATGGATGGATCGATCAACGAACATGATTAATGGGAGATGAGTGGTGGAGATCTTATTATAGGAGAATAGGTGAATAGATGGATGGATCGCATCAAGTTAGGTGGCAATAGAAGGGTAAAAGAAAGTGCAGAATGATGGAGTGGAGCATGTTTTCGTAGGTGGTAAGCAGCTTCTCGCTTGCCCTCAAAGTTGTAAGAAGAATTCCTAAATTTTACACGATTAGCCTAAGTGAGTGACACGTAGCACGAGAAAAACACTTTTCTTGCGTGCCCTCTGATGGATATCGACTGCGCAAAAATTCACGCGAGATTGTGCAATAGTTTTTGGATCGTGCCGGATTGATCAACAATGGATATTAGCCAATCTAATTGGCAATTAGGTGATGCGATAGCCATAGGATTAGGCAAGGAAGATCGATGGTGAATATTTGGAGCACCTAAAGTCAAACATTCAAATGAATATAGGTGGTAAGCAGTATCTCGCGTGCGCTAAGAGCTATAAGTGGAATTCCTAAATTTGACATGATTAGCCTAAGTGAGTGACAGGTAGAATGAGAAAATCACTTTTCTCATGTGGTCTTGGTTGGATATCGATCATGCAGTAATCCATCTAAGACTACACAATAATCATTGGATCATGCGAGATTGATCAATGACAGAGATCGACCAAGCTAGTTAGCGAGTGGGTGGCGCGATAGTCATTGGATCAAGCAAAATAGATCGATGATGGAGATTTGGAGCGCCTAAAGTCAAATGTTGAAATGAATATGTGACATGCAGTTGAGGGTGATTGGTTAGGTTTGTTGTGGATTTGATGAAAAGGAATTCTACGGGTATAATCTGATTAAGACATGATTTATTAGCTTCCGCATATATTTTGCATGAAGAAAGTGCTAAAGGAAATGAGAATATGTGGGAGATCTTATTACAAAAATACAACGATAAAATGACCAAGTACTAAATCAAGATGACAAACTCCAAAGCTCATGCAAGAACTAGAAATCTATGTTTTGGGATTGCTGAAGGGTCTCTTTCTCATGTCATGGTCATAGAGAGAGGAGGTGAGGCCAAGACACCTACTGACAACATTATGGGGATCATTTTCTCCTTGCTAACCTGAAAATTGAAAGAAGGCGTGTTACTGGGAATAGTGTCCATGCGGATGCTGCTATTCCCACTAAGATGGGTTGCTATCTTAGAAACAAACAAGTAAGTCTACTTTCATTTTCCTTTATTGAAATAGACAAGAGGAGAACCAAGAAGACCAACCTTAGTCTTGCACTTGATTTCTTCTCCTTCTTGATAGAGTTTCGCCGCTTCTTCTTCATCTTCCCAGCTTCAAAGAGAACCCGTGGAATCACAGCAACATACTACTATCGAAGAAACAATGATCTATATTCATAAATAACACAAGACCAGATGTGTGTTAACCATACAAATGCATATATAGACAAGTACACAAGAATATGGAGGAAAACTAGAATAGCTTTATTAACATGAAAAGTAGCAAGAGGATTATAACCATATGTTCTGACCCAGCATCATCCTCCAGCTAGGAAGCCCTTCTTCACCTCAAGTAAAGCTTAGATCACCCAACACTATGAATATACACCAGAAAACCAACAACACTTCTCTATAAGATACAAAATTATAGCCTCTGGATCTTTGTGATGAGGGATCCATATATAGATGATTACAAAGAGGTGAGTCATCTTCTGGTATCTTGATTAGTGTCCTCTCTTTGATAGTTCCTGCTTCCACTTGGAGAATGATGATCTCTTACTCATCCCTGGTTGAAAACAGAGAGGCAAGTGTCAGAGGGGAAGCTTCTGGAAGATTCCATGATCTTCCACCTTGCATTTTGTCCCTGCCATTTGTCCATTCCCGACCATCGCACCCTATAGAGGAGCAATTCAGTATGCATCGTACCTTGTACACTGGGAAGGTGATATGCATTGCACCCTCTGCACTGAGCTTTCAGTATGGTCCAGTGTTGACCATTTATGAGCAGTTTCCGGTAGAGAAGTTCTAGGAGATGATGTAACCAGTTGACCTTGTTCCTTTAGGTAGTTAAGCAACACTCTTAGGGACTTAGGAGCCCTCGGTTTATGGATATTTATGATTGGGATTGAAGTGCCCAAAAATGTCTATAACAGTTGCCCCCTAAAGCAGGAGGTCATTAACTTTTCTGATGTCGGTGTAATGCTTTACTATGAGGATCCGAAGTTTTTCCGAGCTGGGAGGCGACCTGTAATAAGATAGAATACAATACATTATTTTGATAACATTTTTTCATGATCTAGTTGAGGCAGGCATTCCCATGCCCAGCTTTATAAATTCATTTTCATGTACATAGGACAGACAATCGTCTGTGTGACAGACTGATGATATGGACTCATCATCCTTTGATTTGGATGATCATCTGTTCGGCAATGATGTACACTTGATGTCTTTATATTCCTGAATATATTGTAGCCCAGATGGATGAAACTAGTTCCGAGGTCTTCAAAACTCATTCAATCTTCACTCATAGTACAAGTCAATCCACGTGAAAAATGTTCTCGAGTCGAACATGGAAAGACATCACCTGATTACCAGCCAATGATGTAAGCTGTTAACAAGCACGAGAGGAATCACCAATAATGACAATGACCCTGAAGGTACTACAGTACAATTCACGTGGTGTGAAAAAGGACTTGCCGTCGAACACCACGTAAAATCTCTCGGTCGAAGGTGTAACAGCACAAGTAAACTAAAATTAATGTCTAAAAGGAAAAAAAATTCTTTCAATGAAATTATACCTGTACTTTCCGGCTGCAAAGTGACCACAAGATTTTGGGGACGACTCTCCTCCCAACCGTAGGCTCAATTGTGCAGGATTCTGCTACAACTGGCCACCCCCAAGCCCTCAATCAATGACTACTGCCAGTATTCCTAAGTATTAGTATACCATTCTCCCAAGAGAATGAAAGATAGAACCTCGGAATGATGGAATACCTCCCATCCTCCTCACCATTCATTAAATAGAATAAAACATTGGAAGGGGAACCACATGCACACACTCCATGTGTCTGCATGCAACTTTTTCTTTCCTTTTCCTTTGAGTTTTAGCTTTCTTGTTTTATTTCCTTCTTTTTGTTAATTTCCTTCTTTTATTAGAGCTTTAATATGGTTATTACTATTTTTATTTTTATTACTTATTTCTTTTAATATAATTTATTATTTTTATTATGATTTATTTATTATTATTCATTATTTTTATTATTATTTATTTTTGTATTATTTTTTAGTTATTATTATTTATTATTTATTAAGTGATTTTTTATTATTCATTATTTTTTTATTATTAATTATTATTTTTGTATTTTTTTATTAGTTTATTATTTATTATTTATTATTAAGGGAGGGATTTACAACTCTCCCACTTTAGGGAACTCGTCCCGAGTTAGTTTTATTATTTATTATTATTTTTATTTCTTCATGTTGCCAACACCCTTTGCTGAACTAGTATAACCAGCAGGCATCGAAAGTCCCCAACACCATGGGAAATCTCAAGGAATCTCTGTCCTTTTTCCACTTTCGGCACCAGGCACAAGCCTAACCGAGTCTGTATCCTAGTCCAAGGCTAGCCCCAAGGCTCGCGCCTGACTCAGACCTCATCTGCCCCAAGGCAGGCATCCGGTCTGGTACTCAATGACCCTGGGCATCTCGCAGGCTGGCCCACTCCCTCCACAACTATGAAGGAGCACAGCCCCAGGCATCGAAGTCCTTAACATCCCTTCCAGACTTCGGCATCCCAATCCAATAACAGGTACCTAGCTTGGAACATCAGGCACCTAGCCTAGATACACAAGACAAAGGAACCACTGACATATGTAGTGTTGATTGAGTTTTGTCCCCAGCCCATATGGTGTTACTTATTCTCCCTCGTGCGTATGGGCTCGCACGAGATCATCAAATAAACCGGCCCTCTCGGCCCATTTGTGGAGTCCTATGAATCATCGCATCTCAACATGCATCCAATGTATTAACTATACCATCATAGTATGATAGGAATAAATCCGATTGTTGTAGCTTATTGCTAAGAATGTATCTGTCCTTAGATACCAAATTGGATAGCTAATTAAAGAAAAACTACAATCTGATGTGAGTCACTAGATGATCCAATCCATCCACTAATTCACCTTTCAAATGATCATTGAATGCAAGATAAGGAGTAATAATGATCTAGATTCTATCAATCACGGATATGTGGTTCAATATCCACCAAAAGTCGAAGAAGTGCTTCGAGTCTCGTGACTAAAGAATATTTTTCCTAGTACAAGATTAGCATCAATCCTGTGGAAAGTATATTATCTACAAAGTGGATGTCTTTTAACCAGTTAAGGCCCATGAAGAAACTAGTCATGAATAGTCCTCATGACTGGACAACATAATTACATAGTGAAGCTTTCTAGATAACCCACGTAAACCTTTTTATGAAGAAAAACTAGTACTATCGGATGATTTATTATATGCTTTGAACAAAGTCCTATGACCAAGCAAAGTAAAACTAAAGTGACATTTTCCTCACATTCAGTTACTATTTTCATGTCACAGTATAAAAGTTGTATTGATGTTTAGTCATAAAATTTATGAATCAAGCATAAAAATATTCCACACCATAAAGAAAGGACATTGCCACCCGACCCAGAACCGGATCAGATGACGGGGAAAGTCATGCCTCCCCAATACAAAAAAAAAATTAATCATTTTATTAATTATATGGTCTGCCTGCAAGCACACCCGTGAAGGCAACACCATTTCAAATCCCTTAAATTACAATACAATTAGGCGTAAATTTGCCTGCCTAAGATAGAAAATTGTAAGCTTGTCGAGAATCTGTCCATACTGATCAACCTCATATTGTGATTTGAAACATTTAGATCTTTGTGACCTATTGGTGGTTTGAAACATTTAGACACCTTCAATCTTGCAATATACACTTACAAATTTCCTCTGGAATGATGCTAGTTTTCGAAAATATGAAGAATGACAGGAAAATCTATGGAGTGTACACATTATAGTCCGTTGTCAGCAAGGAGAGAGTCTCCTCAATTCTTGTTTGTCAGGTTTAGCAATTTAGTCAAAACATGGATTCTTGTAGTGGATTAATGATAATCCTTAAAGCATTAACACATGATCATACATGATCAATTATCTAGCAGAGATAACTTATAACAATCCGCCAAATGACCAACCATAAGTTTCAACTTCAACAGATAACACTTATCATCAACAAGCTGTAACAGATAGTCGTAGCAATAATTGTAGATAATAGGCTGTAATTTTAGTAGCGATAAGAATTGTTGTGGGAGTACAGTGAATCGTTTTCAGAGTGCAGAGATTGTTCAGGGAGCATGAAGGTTATAGGGTGCAGCTAAGACCAGTTAAATAAAAAAGATCAATAAATCTCTATGTTTAATGCTCTGCATATTTTCAATGGCTAAAGAATTTACAGTTAGACATATCAAGCTTCATGAAACACTTGTAGATTCTAGGCCTCTGCCAAACAGAAATCTATGTAACACTCTATTTCCAACGTAGCTATATTCAAAAGAAACAATGAGACTTCACAAATGAAATATGTTACATGAAATGAAAAATAGCTCTACAAAATATCTTATTGCAAGGAACCAAAAATGTATATTAAACCCAAACAAAATCATGGCGTGAAAATCCTAATACCATGATTGATATAATTTTGTAGATAATTAAGAAAAACTAAATAATATCTACTATTCAATGTTACTAATAATATGTATTTCAGTGAAGAAAAATTCATAACTAAGAGGGCATAAATAACTCACTAATATAATATACATATAATCACACTATAAAATACATTACAGCTCGTGCGGTTGGCAGCTCGTACGAGGGCGCACCCGCCCAGCTCGGGCAAGGAACTCGGTTGGCGCACGGAGGTGTTGCCTATTTGAACGAGGCTCAGTTGAGGAGTATATCTAGGCTCTTGGGAGACATACTCATCACAATGAACATCTTAGTATATTTATTGTTGTACTCTTCTACATTTTTACCATGCTTTTTCTTGAAGTATTGTCATCAACTTCATTGGTCTTCTATATTGTTGATAGGGTGGAATTGGATATTTATGGTGGTAGTAAGCTCCTCTCATTTAGTTACTAATGTATCATTCTCCAACCTAAGTGTCTCCATATGGCATTTCCACTAGGTTAGGACATGGAACACTAACGTCAACCAAGCAAATGATATTTTATATTTCTCATCCATGTGGTGAACACTAAAATGTACTTCTAGTTCAACCAATAATTCAATTTTATGGCATCGATCTCACCTTGGTATAACTTTATCTCAACCTTTGATTCCATATCATTCAAAAGTGGGTCCTCTTTCCTTGATTCTTTCCTAGACTTTTTTTTTTAGGTTTTCATGATACCCCAATTTTCCTTGATGTGGGAACCTTTGTCTTCTCTTATTCCAAACTTGTTTGATAGTGCTTCCATGAGGACCATGTTGTTGTTAATAACCACTACTTTTGCTTCTAGCCTCGAGGATCTTAACTCTGCCAACTTAGAGTTATTGTAAATAAGTTCATCGACATAGGTTCTGTGACCTTCATTTTAGAACATGGTTATGATTTTGCGGTTTTCATTTTAGACAAATTCATAAATCATGTACAACTTCCAAAAAAAACCTTGACAATTTCAAATTCAAATTTTAATAATTTATTTTTAATTTTAATAAATATAAAATAAAAATTAATAAATAAAAGATGAAAGATGTAAAGTGTCTGGAAGTGCAAGCCAATTATATTCCATTCCTAAACATGATATTTATTCTTGTCCTTATGTAGAGAAATTAGAAACTTATTAATTCTTACTACTGGGAAAAGTATTACTCTATCGCAAAGAAACTAGTCCATTAACAATTGGATTGAAAATTCTTCGATGTTAAATTAATAACTATAAACAATTACAACTCCGGGAAAAAGAAAAATGTCTCTATATGATAAGACATCCAATAATTTGTAAACTTATGATTATTACGGTTAGAACCCATCATTCTAAACGATAAGATTTCGAAATTGAAAATAAATGGCCCATACCATTGAACACATTTGACATCTTCACAAGGGATAAAGAAAAGGCTTATTTGATTTAAGTGCCTTGGATAGACTTTCCTCCTTATTTACGTGAAGATTAGATTCTCAAGTGATGAAATAGGCATAAAGGGAAACCAAAAGCTCTAGATCCAACGTAAACTAATAATTCCGAACTGTTAAAATTTCATTTCAGAATGGACCAATTCAATATACCAGGCAATTGAGGAAACGAAAAGATAAAATGAAACCTAAGAACTTATTTACTTTGATTTGACATTCACCACTTATGCAAAAGCTACGCATTTCTGAGCAGATCTCGTTCATGGTTTTTAAACTATTTTATAGTGTCCAACTAATTTTTTACTGGTTGGTCATTGCCCATTGACAAACCATTCGGAAGAAGGACTCTGTACAAAATGCTACGCACAGACCTCTTAGAATGGCCCAAGGCTAAAATTAAACTTCAGACATATGATTGCCAACCAGGATTTGTTGCTGAATTTTGTGCATTATTGATTCAGAATCACGAAATGGTAAATTACAAAAGAAGTCTTATCTGCCTGTCAACAATCCAATGGTTATAATAGAAAATATAGATTTAAGGCTTCCAGGCTAAGGCTACTTTCAATAAAAAATCTCCAAATTCTTCGCCAATGCACCATAGGGAACACACTTCTTATTATTTTAGTTAACAAAATTAAAAGGAAAAAAGGGCAAAAATCCACTGAAAAGCTAGCCAAAAAAAAAAAAAAAAAAAAAACAAGTCTTCACAGAAATAGTCCATGCCGTTTGCTCGCGATGATATTGGAATCTAACAAAACTTGTTTTAAATGAAATCAAAATGAAGCCAAATTTAGAGTCAGAATTGGAGAAATATTTCCTTGAACTTATTTTGGGAATTAATGTTTGTCAGCTGATTTAAAGTATTTATTAATTCTGGAAATTAAACTACAGAAAGAATAATCAGAATTGGTAAAATCCTAAAAGCTAGGGTTTGACCCAACCCTACTTTGGCTGATATTTTATTTCTAGATTGTTTCTAAATTTTATCTAACACAATCTAATAGTGAAATTTTAGCGATTGTCTCATTCAGCTCATTGTCCATGTCAGAAAGTTTCTATTGATCTGTCTCTCTAATGTTTTCTCTTTAGTTACATTTAACAGAGATAGCAGCAAAAAGCCGCTCTGTAACAATCGCTGACTTCATCATTCTCAGATTTTTCTGGCTCTCCTTATCATCCCACCCTCCAGCTATCTTATAATGTTTGTTGCTGATCATGTGAATACGTTTTTCGTGCTATAATTTTGATGCTTATCTTCCAAGTTTTGGTTCACGAATTCTATTTAGGCCATATGATGAGGATATTAAAATGAATAAAATATCAGTGATGGCATATCTTCTGTATCCATTGATACCTTCTTTGTTATTGACCTTACATTGGATCTAGGATCGCAAATAATTCTTCACAAGAGGTTGTCACAGTATTGCTTCAACATATTTGGCATTTTATGTCTTATGTTATTTCTGAGTTCCAAAACTTTCACTTTAGAACTTTTTTTTATTCCTGCAGGATATGTGTTTTGTTAGAGATTTTCTTTTAAATTTAAATGACTCTCCAGTAGCCTGAACAAATCAATCAATCGACCTGCATGACAGGATAGTGGGTCTACCGATAAAACAGGGCATAACAAATATATTTACCCTTTCTGCATGTGACTACTTGTATTTATACAATTCAAAATCCAAATTACAATTTTCTCTAATCCAATACCCAACTTAGACATAAGCTAAACATCTTAGAATCTCTGACAAAAAAAAGAAGAGATATTTTCAAATTGGTGACAAAGCCCTAGGGGACAAATTTCATTCCCGCTATTAGGGGACCCCCTTGAGAAAACTTTGGCCAGGAGACACTCCTTCAAGTTTCCACATCCCAAGAAACTTCAGAACACGGAGGGAACATTTGTTTTTGGCGAGAAACTCCTTTAAAAAAAAAAATCAGTTTCCTGCCCCACAGAGGAAGCCGCAAGAAAACTCCTTACCTCCTTACAAAGGGTCAGTTTCCTGCCCCAGAAAGGAAAAGTTCTTATAACCTGGGAACCCACAGCATTTTGGGATCCTCTGGGCTAATAGAAGTTGGCTGGACCAATAGATCCAAATAATAGTAAAAGCCACCACAATAAATGTACATGTGCCCAATAAACGCATTAAGGAAAAAAACATCCTCTCATTTTTCATGTAAGTTTCATGTCAAGAGGGTTGCAAAAAAAACATTTATTGCAATATGCTTACAAGGAATGTCTATGCAGTTTTGTGGTTATTGTTTTAAACAAAAGTGAACAATCCGAATTAAAACGCCGGTTCACCCTAACAAAGAAATCAAGTCGTTCAAGTGAAGAAATAAAATGCTTCAAGCGTATTTTGAAGTAAAAATAAGAATAAATCGAACGGTAATTAAAAATATACTTGAATATCAATAACCAACCTAGTCCGGAATCAGCAACAAACTAATCATCTCGTTCAAGCAAATAGCAATTTCTTGAGATCATGTTTTTAAGACAGCTGTTTAAAGTTAGTGAGGTCTGCACCTTGGGGAACATAGAAATTGATCATGGACTTAAATATATAATCAACACAAAAAGGAAACAAGTGGGGATGTCAAAGTATAATTAAACATCAACAGGAAGTAAGTGGTTAGTTAAAAATGACCACCTTTTCTACAGATTTATGTGCTGAGCAGTTAGAAAAACTTTCGACCAACTCTTGTATCAAGCTGTAAACAAGAAATTAGAATAGTTGAGAACATCTAATGAGCGATCTGATACAATAACATAAAATATCCGCATCTGAATAACTAACAGGAAATAGGATTGCTCACTTCTTGCAATTATGACAGATGGCCCAGGAACAAGAAAGACATGTCTGATAAACTCATATAGACCAGGGAAGAAAATGGAAACATCTGATAAACTCATAAAAAGTAGGGATAAAGACAAACACGTCAGATAAAGTTGTCAAGCCCCTTATTCCTCAAGTTTGTTTCAGCTTTTTATTCACCAAAGAATGAAAATAAGCAGAATTGTAATAATATAAACAGAAAATAAAAGACTCCTCACCAAATGAACTACTCTTACGTTAAGCTATAAAATGAATTGCCAATACAAAACGAAAAACTATCCAAAATGACATAAAAAGGTTAAGGGTTCCAACATATGTCCAAAAATTGATCACACTGTTAAGTCTCAACAAAATACTTGGGCATGCGTAGAAGTGCATAACTGAAAGCCAATATTCAGTGATATATATATAGATATTTTTATCTATGCTAAAATCGTAGAAAAACGAATCTAATTCCAAATCCAAATCAAAGTATATCTATGTAGTAAATATGCATTGAATAAAGAAAATTTACGGCATAGTGAGGGTTTGAAAAAAAAATTGCTGCCCCCTGGAAGTAATCAACCTGTAACTTAAAAACAAGTCAAGTTAAAAATTCCAACAAAGTAAATTTCCCGATGCCCATAAGCCCTAAGGGTTAAAGTGGCTCTGATACCATATGTAACAGCACAAGTAAACTAAAATTAATGTCTAAAAGGGAAACAAATTCTTTCAATGAAATTATACCTGTACTTTCCGGCTGCAAAGTGACCACAAGATTTTGGGGACGACTCTCCTCCCAACCGTAGGCTCAATTGTGCAGGATTCTGCTACAACTGGCCACCCCCAAGCCCTCAATCAACGACTACTGCCAGTATTCCTTTGTCTTAGTACACCATGAACCCAAGAGAATGGAAGATCGAACATCCAAATGATCGAACCCCTCCCATATTCCCCACCGTTCATTAAATAGAACAACATATCAGAAGGGGAACCACATGCACCCCTCCATGTGTCTACATGCTTCTTTTTCTTTACTTTCCTATGATTTTTTTAGCTTTCTTTTCTTCTTTTTGGATAATTTCCTTCTTTTGTTATGGTTATTACTATTTTTTTATATTTGTT